>LJIJ01000924.1:0-65927 GCA_001718145.1 Orchesella cincta
TGCCTGCCCAAAAGTATACCTGATTAAATCTGTTTCAAGCCGTTGGCTGTTCTTTCATGTTCATTTCGTAAACGTGAAATGCATTTTTCTTACCAAACACTCAAAGCGAAACCGGGTAGAAGTTTGATTTTTGTATGTATTTATGTAAATCTCAATTATTACTTACCAACTTGTGGATTCACTTATTAAACCAAATTTGACTCCCAACAAAATGGACAGCAAACGATGAAACTATAATTCACGCAACCACTGCGTCCTCGCTAACAAGAATTACACAACTAATTGAGAATCCAGCAAGGAGAGCATCAAATCTCACAAGGTTTAGTGAGTGCAGTATCTTGGTAAGATATCCCAATATTCTCCCTCTCTAATTGTTGCCGTATGTGGGATAAATTAGTTTAAAGATGATGTACAGCGATATTTTTGGGTATGGGATGAACTACAATGATGTGATGAGCATGACATATATTTATTAGTCCATAAACACATTTTATACATATGAACGAAAAGTACTAAGTTCCGTTCTATCTCCATTCCTCCATGTAGTATAGATATCATATGCATGCAGTTGTGTACATAAAGCTTACTTGAAGTCACTTTTTAGAAGAGCTGGGAGTGGGTAGTGGCTGGTGTGGCTTGGATGGTTGCTATTTGATGTCATGGGTATAGAAGGAAAGAGAGACATGGCAAATGTGCACGACATGGATGTACACAAGCGTATATAATGCATAATGAAAAAACAAGAAATAGAATGCTTGTCTCATGTTCGTGACTTCATTTCATACAGGAAAAGACGCTTGGTCTTGTAATGCATGAAAATATTAATACGGAGGATAAGGAGTTCGACCACAGTTCGTCTCTTTTTCTGTCATCGCATCACTTCTACTCCCAACATCGTGGAGTCGTGCAAACGACTTTTTATTATCAGTTCTTGGTGTAGTTGTCTTTTGTAAATTATATGTGGTTTCGTCCACGCATTCGTCAATGAAATTTAAGGCCTGCATTACGTAACAAATACGTCGCCATTAAAATGGATAGAAAGTGGGATGGATGCATGATGTACCAAAGGCAAACTGAATTAAATCAAGAGAGGAGATGATACTTTCATGCACATCAGCAGACCTTAAGATATTCCACTTCCAATATTTTTTTTTACAAAACTGCAGTTAAGTAAGGTGTATGCATTTCAGAAAATTTTCCAAGGTTTAATCATTCAAGCGTCTTACAGCATCGAAATTCCCTTCTTTGTACATACAAGGAATCTTCTACTGGATGCATGCAATGTAGTTAAATCATAAAATGCTTATATAGAATCGGTAAAATCATTATCGTTAAAACTATATCTAATAAGCATAAATCACGAGCAGTTAAAAAGAATGAACTCGCGAGGAGATTTCTACCTACCACATAGCATATAAGTTTTAATCTCATGTACAAGTTAATCGAAAGCTTGCACATTTTAAGAATTCACATATTGTACTGATGTATTGTGAGCTACATATATCAAAATGGCTTGCTTTTGTTTCAGCACGATATATCTTTAGTACGATGGTCCGACTCTGCTAAGCTAAATCAGGTCATGCACATAAATTCAATATGGCATTTATGTAAAGTATGCCCGATTGGATAAAATATGTACTGTGTAGATTATAGTTAGTATGAGTATTGGAATACAAGCACACATACTAGTACGGTACAGCTATCCTTGCTCATATTTCTACTTATGTCACTGTTTGTCAAATCGCAAATACATCATATATATCCAAGTTTGACATTTCAAAGTATGAAATGACACCTGCCTTAGAATTATGCATTATGGATGAAAGGTTATCATTAAATAAAAACTGAATGTCTACAGTAGATCAGCATCTGAAATCACTATACGAAATAGCATTTCCACCTTATGATTAGTTCTTTCCGATTTTGGGTATGCAAATTTAAAGCAAAGGAATCATCTAAAAAATTTATGACCCATGAAGTGAACACATGATGTGATATGAAATTGCTATATATTGCAAATAAGCAAAGCAATCTCATGCCTTTCGTAGCAATTCCACAAAACCTATACATTGATCCTCTTTTTATATGAGTCGAATATCAAAATATGCGATAAACTATAAGTGTTACTGAATTTTCTGTATCTTTGTAATTTGTAAGTGATAAAATCGGATTTTACTTTCTTTATTAGAAACCGTCACAAAGAAATACCCATACCACATAATTCAGATGGCCGGCACTGACCTCGAAATACACGAGACATTCAGCCCGTCTACGGAGGCAATTGATTTCCTCACAGATAAAATCAACGAAGAATCTCGAGCTCTAAACATTCCTGGAGATGCCTACCCATTTGGTATATTTTTACGAAAACGAACGTCAGAAGAAGAAACCCATAAAAACGTAGGCGGATGCAATGGATCTATTGTATATGGCTCAATATATACAGACCAGCTTTGGGTTCACCCCGAATTTAGAGGAAAAGGCTTAGGGAAAATGCTAATGGAGAAAGTTCACGAGCTAGGAGAGAGAAAAAAATGTACGCTTGCTACTGTCGGTACTATGAGTTTTCAAGGAGCCCAAAAATTTTATGAAAGCTTAGGTTATCAAGTTGAATTTGTGAGGAAAGGCTATGTAAATGCAGCGACACTGACTTACTTGAAAATGCATTTGTAAATCGATCAAAAGTACAATTAAACACCCTAAAACTCTTTACTACTTACGCTGTTTATTAAACACATTTAATATCTGTTATCCTATACCTCATCAAAATGATAAATATGGGGGCATGAAATCGCCTTGATGTCTCCAAGAGAAGCTGTCACAGGATCAAATCCACCATCCTGAATACCTCTGCACAACTCACATTCCACTTGAACAGGCAATGAATGCAGTGACTCTGTTCGGCACGAATCCTTATCACTTTCCGTGTCAGTTATGACAAACGATGGGTTATCTACGCCCTTGGAAGACGACAGTCCTGAAATTATGCTGACCTTCCGTAGGAAATCCTCCACTGGCTGCAATTTACCAGTTCTGTACTTATCCAGACATATTTCCACCATGCAGGAAAGAAATGCGACAAAGTGACCACAAAGGATCAATATATAGCAAAGTTTCAAATCATCAATGTCCAGTCCACGTTCACCCCTCTTTTTTCCTCCACGACGGTTGGGGTTCTTTACGGCTGCTTCATGAATGACATCTCCATACCATTTATCTATAAGTCCAGCATTCGTAAGACGACGGATGAGCTGGAATAAATAAAACGAAAGTTACCTGTAATTTAAAAAAATTCCACTTGCAGCTTTCCAATTCATATGTTCATATATTCAAACCTCATTAACTTTCTCCAGAAATGGAGATCCGATGGGCATTATAAACCCCACATTGTATCTTGTTGGGCATTCCTTTGTCACATGAATCATAGAACCGTGTCCATCAAAGTATCTTCCTTTTTCGGCATACTTTAAAAATTTTCCACTATCCAATAAAGCAAAGTCCCCTTTCTTGGCTACTCTTTCCAAGGCCTCCGTTGCGTTAATGACGAGTTCAAATCTTTCAAAAAGCTTCTCATCAACGGAATCAGTAGTATTCGAAAAAGTTTTCAATACTTCCTGTGTAATATTGTCGTTAAAAGTTATGTACACATTTCCTTCTTTGTGAAATCTAAAAATGCAAAGGTAACTTTTTTGTCTTTTTACCGGATAACCTCCCCATTTCAAATCCGACTTTGAAAGCTGTTTTAAAGAGTTAATTTTGTACGCATTTGGTCCCATAGTTAAAGACACAATTAATGCAACCCGATATAAAATACATGCTAGCCAGCAAAATATAAGCCACGAAATGATGAAGGATCGCAAAGCATGACTTTTAGCTTCCGGTGCCTTTTGGGCGGAAACAAGGGAACCCAGAGCATACAAGATTCCTCGTCCAACAGTAAAAGACTTGTCCATTCCCAAAGGACGAGTAATTATTGTAAAAGTAGGTCCAGCAACTAAAGCCATGGCTATAACGCATGCCCAAACTTGCCAAGAAAATGGCAGCACAAGACCCAGCCAATGTTGCATTGCTTCCGGACGAGGTACACCAAAACAACCTTTATCCTGGTCGTATGGCGTTGATACATCTACTGCCTGAAAATTTGAAATAAGCTCAAGATTCTTTTAATGAAATATCAGACAGACCTTACCAGCATTACCTTTTCTCTGTTGTCCAAAAGAAATACGCTCGCAAACCCAAAATCAGCTCTCCGTTGTGTTTCTCCAATTAACCCCGACCATGTATTATTCCCCAACTGCACAACAATCCAGTTTAGTCATCCAAATCTTAAATGCATGATATAAAGGCTTACGTATTCTTCTTTCTTACATCTAATCCCCAACGTTCACCTTCAGGGGGTTCATAAAACTCATATGTGAAGTTCAGGAGTCTAGCAAACTCTTTCAAAACAAGAACTTCCACTCCAGAGTACTCAAAAATACCAGGTTCAACCTCCGTCTTGATTACCAATGGTGGAAACTCAAATAGACAAATTTTAAGCTTGTGACGACGCAAGTTATCAATTTTTTCTTGAAAAATTGGTCGTATAGTTTGCAGTTCGCCGTTAACCCATCTCCCAACGTAACTTTCTTTCATATTCCCTTCAACTGGATAAGGATCCAAAGCTACCACTTGTAATGACACAAATGACTGGAAAAAAGAAGGAAAAATAGAAGAATTTGAAAAGCGAATTTGTTTAGGTGAAGCGTTTCGATTTTGCGAACCTGTGACACATTGCTGACTTGATTTTGATTCTGTTTGGCTTGTTGTGAATGTTGTTGTTGTTCGGTCATTGTGGATGTTGAATTTTCACGTGAAGCCACTTCCGTTACAACAACCCCATTTAAAATTTTTTCTGACTCCATAATTGCTAATATCCCCTGTATTAAGGTAGAATTAATTAGTAAGGTTCAAGGAACAACTAGGCAAAAGAAAATGTATGCTTATATATCCTAAATACCTTTGTTGGTAACAAAGACTTTTCTTTCACCATTACAACAACTCGAGCCCGTTTATTCCACCAAGGGTAAGCAGACATCAAACGAAGAATATTTGCAAATCCGTCCTCATCCTTCACAAATATCAGGAAAGCACTTGCCTTTGGCAGCAGCTTGTGCGTAAAATGCTCAGGGGGAGCTGTATAAAAATTTACAGTAGCCACGATGTATATACCCATGATTTTTTAAATATATAGTGGATTTTAACGAAAAATTTGCATGCCCATGAATCTAGTTCGACTTGATGAAATGTTTTTGCCTTCCTGTCTGTTCAAATTATGGGCTATTGAAATAAGGGTCAATTAAATTGTGTGGTATTTATGGGCATATGATATCACACAAATCGAACAGCAGTAGTGATTAGAAGTTCACAAATTAGCCATTTATCAGTTTTATTCAAATTATTCAAGCAATATTTGTATTACTAGATGTCGTTCGCTGGTTAAGTGTATCATCCAACGGTAGATAATATGACACAAATGCCTTGTTGGTAGAAACGGTGAGCTTTACGATCATGTCGGATATATCCCAGGATTCATCATACAACAAAACTATCTATTAAACAGTAAGCAATCAAGTACAGAATGCGTCAAACGACACTCTTATAACTTTAATAGGGTAGCTAGCTGCGAATTTTGCAAGTACCTGTGGACTTTCCGTAAAATAATTGTTGGCAATCAAGGTCAAAAACTCACTCACGCCTTTGGTTCCTCCGGCACCATTCATGCCATCACCATCTTCGTAGCACAATTGAATAAAATAATTTATGAAGAAAATACTCAGATTCAGGTTGGCATTTTGGTAATATGATTCGCACGTAGCGTTTTGCGGCATTGATTGCAGCATGGTGACAAAAATTATGGTTTAAGATATTTGGAAATTATAAGAATGTATGTCTTTTATTCAGCACGCTTAAGTAGAACGTTTGAAAATTGAAAAAGGTAATTGACAATATTAACAGTCTTTAGCACTTTTAAAGTTTGAAAATTCACTCGGGTTGCTACATTTTGAAGTGAATTTGCAAACTACCCCTGAACGTCCGTTGAGCTTTATGTCTGCAAACGAAACTGATGATCTATAGAACGAAAATAATATGGATTAAGGAATAGGATTCTAATATTACATTGATAATTTATAATTAAGCAATTCCGGTCTGTAGCCATACCCTTCATTATAATTCTCCAACAAATCAGACACAGCGACAACCACAGCAGCGTTAACTTTTGTTGGCACATGTTGGAAAACCTGACAGTCAACGTTGGTTGTAATTTTACTAAAATTACAAGCCACAACAAGACCCTCTCCCGACGTGATGTCAATCCTAACAAAAATCACGTCACATTTTCCAATGAAATGTTTATTTGCGTACTGCCTAATGTACTAGCGGTGTAAGCAATTGCATGCAACTGCTGAAGACGTCAAGTAAGCAAGCAAGAAATTGGAACAGCAGACAGGTGACAACACATAATATCTTACCTGGTAAATGCAAGAACTAAACCATCGCTAAGAATCCTTATGTCAAGATCGCCATTCAACCAAGCCTTCGATTTACGTAGTGATACTAATTTTGTATATGTTTTGAGATGACTCCTGTCAGATTCTGACTCGCTTTTTACGTTGATTTGTAAGTAATTCGGGTTTGTGGGCAACCAGGGCGTTCCAGAATCTGAAAAACCTGTTTAGTTGCATAAAAATAACTTTGATCATCTACATTATACTAGCAAGTTACATTACCAATGTTCATATTTATAGTTTACCTGCGCTACTATTACTACTAGCATTCCATTGCATTGGCGACCTTTCACCGTCTCTGGAAAACAAATGATACCGGGAAGGGCCAGCATTTTTTCCAGCTGGATCTTTTGTCTGTTCCCAACTAATCTCAGTATTTTTCATTCCTATCTCTTCTCCATAATAAGTTACTGCTACGCCTGGGAGTAGTAGCAGTATCATATTCATAATGTCAACCATGTCCTCACCAAGTTTTGATGCTATCCTTGGTTGATCATGATTACCAGTCTTTAATCAAAAACAACATGTATTAAAAATGACTAAATCAGTCTTATTTCCTTCATCATACAATACAAATGGATACATTTACCTGCCAGTTAGGACAACACCAATGAGGTAACGCATCTAGCCATCTTGTTATACAAGTGAAAGCATTTGAAGCATTGCAACCTTTAGCCAATCCAAGTAGTTCAAAATTAAATGAAAAGTGTGCTATTGGATTTGTGGGTGTGCCGTAATATTCCATTAATTGAGGCAACGGCAGGTAACCTTCCGTCATTAGAACTCTGCATTTATTGAAACTTATATTAATACTGCATAATAAGATTTCTCACTCAATCTGCTAATTATGATAATAAATTGATTTTGAGTGAACCTTTCTTTGGCGTCTTTCACAGACCATTCATTACAAACATTTCGAAAAGCTGTGAGGATATCCAATACACCAGGGCTATTGCAAGTGAAAACGGGATCCCAAAAACTGTAATCGTCTTCTTTACATTCGTTCCCTTCCTTTAGAATAGCTTGTGGATTATCTCTAAATTCTTCGTCTTCCAAAATGTGAGGAGCTGCATCCAAGCGAAATCCATCGACACCCAATTCTAACCAAAAATTCAATACATTAATCATTTCATGAATGACTAGTGGATTTCTGAAATTGAGGTCTGGCTGCTCTTTCGCAAACTGATGAAGGTAATACTGCTTGCGCATTTCATTGTATGTCCAAGCCGAACCACCAAAAACGCTTCTCTGAAAATACGAATGTAAAAAATAAGTTGGAACAAAAACTTCAATTTCAACTTTCACAAAAGTAGTCAATGTCGACCTACCCAGTTACTTGGAGGTGTTGGCTCTCCATTTATGTCATATTCTTTCGGAGACTGCCAAACGTAATAGTCTGTATACGGCTCTTGTCGAAGAACCGACATTTTGAACCATTCGTGTTGGTCACTGGTGTGATTTGGTACAAAATCAAGAATCAATTTCATATCTGAAACAACGTTTGTCAATTTTTAAAATATACTAATGATGTTCATCCCACCCAACAAAATTTATTATGCTACCTTTATCTTTCATGGAGCGCAGAAGCTTTTTGAAATCCTCCATCGTGCCGAATATTGGATCAATCCCAATAAAATCGGAAATGTCATATCCAAAGTCAACCATCGGTGATGGGTACATTGGCGTCAGCCATAGTGTGTCTACCCCTAGATGCTTAAAATATTCCAACTTTTCCTCTACCCCTATAAACACAAGATTTCATACAATGACATATTCTTATCTTAACCAAATCCATCATCACGTTTATAAATTAAAACCTTTTAAGTCTCCTATGCCATCATTGTTGGAATCATAAAACGATCTCACATACACTTCATAAATCACTGTACTTTTCCACCATTTACCACCACACTCAAAAGTTTTGTAGGATTTTTGCAGAGGAAACTGTTTGACTGAACTTGACACAGAATTAGTAGACGACTCAAGTTGTCTTTGTTCAGAACGATCGGAATCATCTTCTACAGTAGTATTAGAAGATTGGCTGGCAGATGTCGCGGATACATTTACAAATGCCATTCTTAATGTTGAGAGTGTTAACTAAATTTATGTATGTACAAAGGTACTTAAATTTGCATGAATTAACACTTTAAAACATCTTGGATTATATAAAAATTTGAAAGAGAAACAAGTTTACTACTGCGCCTGAAAGAAAGAAAGTGTCAACTGGCTGTCAGGTGGAGTGTGCCGCGTGTACTTTTTTGTGGAAAACTTGTGGACATTATTGTGGAAACTGCAAATCCAACGAGAAAGGCATTATGCGTTCATTACGATCTGGTGTCTAAGATGTTTGAGAATGATAAGTTAGTGATTGACAGAGATCCTATCCATGTTAATCATAAATCGAAAGCACATTTTTATTGAAAAGCATCCATTTTTTATACAAAATCTATGTATATGTATGTACTTGCATACAGAATACACACGCTTTATTTGTTGGTTACATTGATAAGCCGTGGACATTTACCAAATGGAAATTTTTTGGAAATACACACATTTTAAAATCTATACTAACCACAGTATTGATGTTAGTATTACACTCTTAATCTGGTTAATGTATATAATACACATGAAGAATGAGCCCAACAATGTTGCATATATATGTACATATGAGCAAATGTATAATACAGTACAACTACCCCACTTGCTATCGGACACAAAGACAAGTTGTTGAGAGAATCTGCGTCTGCATTTGTCGATAGATTACAATTTTTTGATAATTAGAAACTTGAACCTTCAAGTTTTAAGTTGATTTGTATGTACGAGGATATTAATTTGATTTCACTCATTGAGAATCTTCAAGCGGATAGCACTTAGCCCTCACCAAGCACGATGACTAAGGTGCCTAAGAATTTACATGTTTGTTTTTGGTGATCCCCTTATAAAATCATACTAACCTACATTTAATGATCTATGCATTGTCAAACAGATCCAATGTTTAGTGGTCATTCCACTAACAACTGCACCTTCCTTGTCTGTCACCACATTTGCACCTTGATTCTTATCAGTAAATACATGGTGAAATCTTATTCACAAGTATAAGTATAATACGCGTGTTACTTTCTGTGATTGCTAAAATTCATTTTTTCATACTCTTGAGCTCAGTCACATTGGTATCATTTTGAGGTAACATATCCCACACAGACATTAAATCTGTGTAACAAATGAACGAAAATGGGAACTGCAAAGTATATTTTTAGAAACTTTTGTTTCGCTAGTGCAGTAGTTTTTCCTTTTTTCATAAGGTTTTCCACGGCATTGGTGGAAATTACTCTGTATTCGGATTTTAACAAGAGAGGTACGCTAATAAAAATATCATGTTAGTGGCCGCAAATAATTCATATAATTAATTTTATCATTCCTATTTTGGTTTAAGGTGAAGATATATTCCTGAGTATCAATAACTGTACAAACCTCCCAAATGATTGGCAAGACAGAACATCTTCGTTAAATATTCATAATAGTGTCTGCATCAAAGTATTCGAGCACTCTGGCTGTAAAGGAAGGTATATTACGTTACGAGCAGCACATCATGCCGGCTCGGAATACTTGGAAAATTTGAGAGATTTAGGATTCAACGATGTCATCAGTTCCGTGAGTCCTTGCTCATTGCAGAGTAAGTTAATTAAAAAAATAAGTTACAACTCAGGGCAAACGAACATCAACGAAAGTCTAATTGCAAGTTAGTTAACACTCACGTCCATGATTGTTGATATTTTTAAAGTTGAAGATGGCAGATATGTTTTGCAGAATCTCGGAGATAACAAGGTAAATTATTAAGTTCATATCATCCATATTATTTGATTTGCATGAAATTTATAGTCGTGTTAAATACACTACCAATAACATAATCATAGATGATGACAATAGCTGATGAAGGTATTTATGCCCGTGTGTATTCAAAATATTGGAAGAATCTCGACACGCAGCAATTTGAAGTGACTCAAGTACCGGTAAGACTAATTAACGCAGTTTCTCATATTATATTTCTTATCAAATACTCGATTTGAAACATCAAATGGTTTTTAAGGGATCTGACATCTTGTATGAAATTATTCCTGTCAACCATCCCAACCACATTGAGAAGCCCGTTGTTTATGACATCAGAGATTTTAAGGATCTTGCCGAATACAAGAAAGTAAAACCAACTTTCCTCATTGAAAGTGTGGATGACTGGAAGTATGCAATTAAAGAGGCTAGAACTAAACTTTGCCTTGCTACCGGGTATGAAAACAATTGCATTAGCTTTTAAGCAATCTTTTTTTTAGCTATTTTTAACATCTCTAATTTATGTTAACAGGCCAAAAGACGAAATAAAGCCCTTAACCTGCCACTACAATGCAAAAAACCAGCAGTGGATATTTCGCATTGTTAGTAGTTAACTACACTCACAGTCTGTACTGCACAAGGAAAAATCCAAACATAATGTGGATGATCTAAAATGAAGGTCGAATCAGTACATTCTTTGTGGAAGTGGTACAAACGCTATTCCAAGTTTACATTAACTTAGCATTTACCGCAGGCATATCTTAAAATACTAAAGTATACCTTTAAATGTATTGTCATGCATATTGTATGAAATACTTAACCAAACATAAATTTAAAGCGTATAATAAAACTTCTTTGGAAATAAGACCAAAAGGAAAAGGAAGTAATAATTCATTCAAGTTTGCTTTATTGACTTATGGACATAATATAACTTTAACAAACAAAATAGTTCATAAAAACATTTTTCAATGTCCAGAATGGATAGTGATCGACAAATGTATATTTATAACCATATTAAAATGTTTTCCTTCTTTGAAGAAAAACAATATTTTCATCAATGCTTCTTTCATTCTGCATTTTATGGTTGACAGTTCCTAGTACCAGTCATGGTTGTTATAAAGTACACTTTGTTAGAAATTCAGCTCTTGTACCTGTATTCGGCTAAAATGTGCCCTGCATGGCATGGCTTCATTGTGTACACATTAAAATAAGTACGTGATCACTGATCAGTTTTCTTTTTACGTTTGCCAAAGATGAAAGAGAAAAGTACCGTGTTGGCTGTCCAGTATTCACAGAACATACTTTGTAGAGACGTGTTCATCAACCCATGGTTTTGTGTTATGTCATAAAAAGTGAGTAATTGTCCGATAGTAATGCTGCTAGAGAGAATCATTAAGCTAATGAATTTACATGCCATGCCTCTCAACAGCGTTAATACATGTGAACCCTCCAGAGGATTCTATTACAAAGGATTAACGTGAAATGTATAATAACAGATGTGGGTATTAATTTTGGTGTTACAGTTACAGCATTATGTCATGGGTGCTTTGAGGCATTAGTAGCTGTGACGGTCGTGTATGCTCCTACAAATTATTCGTTTCATTACATTCATTCATTCGAGCCATGTGCAAGTACAAAAGTATTTACTGAAATGTAAATTTGACGCTTGTGGCCACTTACAAACAAGAGAATCTACGAAACACAACCAACACCACTAGTTTTGCTAATAAGTTAGTAGGGGGCAACGTGAGAATAAAGCTTGCAGCAATAAGCTACTTAAATTCAGTCATATATTAAAATCCCAGAGTGTGCAAAATAACATGATTTTAAAACAAAACCAAAGGGATATTATCTTTACTGCCATTTTATTTTTAACACTGCATGACGTTTACAATCCAACAACCGCGGCTGAAACTAACTCCGCTTCTGACAACGAGTTTTACATAAATTTCTTGAGTTCTAGTGAAGTACAAGAAATCTTTGTTCAAAAATGCTGTGCTCCGTCACAAAAGCTGAATGATAATGGAGACTGCGTTGATCTGGATTTCGAGCTGCAAGCTTTTAGCTTGGAGAGGAGGGTTAGACGGGCTATTTTCAACGCGTCATCAACAAATGATAGTATCGTTGAAGACGCAGACGATGTGATGGTTATTGGGTGAGTTACCAGAATTACGTGGGTGGTGGGTGATAATCTCCACCACTACCCAAAGCTAAGATAAGTTCAATGTTTTATCTGTTACTCAATTTTATTATTGCACAGATTTCTGCAAACCCGGCCAACTTGTGCCAATGGTGCTCGAAAACAGAGGCTGTACCCTGTTCTCTCAGAAGATTTGCAACTAACACAAGCCCTACAGTTTGTAGTCAAAGAATTTTCCGAAAGTACGGGTGACTACACACTTATTGTGGATTCAAGGGATTACTGCATAGACTGGTATTGGGATCATAAACAGTAATATGAACATTTAAGTTGGGGTTTTTTTCTTCTAAAAATATGCCAATATTCTAAATTTTAAAAGGAAACATCAGGATATGATCACGGTTGAATATTGTTTTCAACAATCATGCCTCTCAACTTTGAATTCACCGACCTTGTCAAAAAATGTGGAACAAGATCCGTCGGCTTCTCTCTGCCTTCGCAAATGCTGTTCACCAATGCAAATTATAGACAAGGAGACATTTACGTGCGTGAAGTATAATACCCCATGGCAGCTTTCTCCATTACCGCAGAAGGACATAAATGAATCTTCTCTAATGAACGAGAACAGCACGAATAAAGGTATACATAATGGGGAGAGTATTAATAGGAACTGTCTTCATGAGTGCAGATATAATTACGTTGGGTCACGTAATTTTTTAAACAACTGTACACAGAGCTCTTATATAATACCCCATAATGTGACTTCAGGGAATTGACATTTTAATGCTGGAATATTTTGTATTCCATTCATTAGGTATTTCTCCGAATTTTGGAGTGGGTGAAGCAAACTCTCTTGGCATTCCCCTTCAAGTAAGCTGGCTGGCAGGTGAACCCAACTGCGACTACTACGATGTTTATAAAGATAATTATGACAAGTAAGTCACGACAGGGCATTTTTTGTGTTGTGAAAGCCGAGCTGTCAAGTATCTGCCATATTTATAAATAATTATGAATGAATTTGAGTGAGTGCTCATAAAATGGCTATTCGTTCACTATACATCAATTTTAATGCAAACAACAGAACTTAACCGGAAGTAATAAACACGAATAATATAACGAGCTTTCATGCGTGGGCTTCTAACTTTGCATTTGCTTCTCTTTCCCAGGTATTACATAAACAATGAGGGTTTATTGATTACGGAACAACCAGGAACTGTTGCAAAAACTCATCCAAAAGACTACTGCATTGATGCCGTGCTCCAGAAAACAACTGATTCCCAGCTGGATGCGAATGACGGGGAAAATTCTAGCGTGACTGAGAGCAGCAGTGATGTACTCATATTTGCAAGACAAGTGGCATTGGTTTGTTATCCAAAACCCCCAGCAGAGTTTGTGAGTCCATAACAGCTTATGATGGCGAATGTCAAGATGTGTATTTATGCAATATGCACGCTTGTGTAGGTTTAAGAAGGTTGAAATAATCAAGCTCTTTGTCATTTTACCTGCTTTAATGCTAAAGATTGTTCAAAACAACTGAAATTAAGTATTCAAAGCTTTCCAGGTTCTGAACTTGAGTAGGCCTTGGGTTTGAGTTTCATTTCAATAAAAATTGTTTTTCATAGAATTGGAGAATGCTGTACTCGATTTTAAGTGGGATCTCATGCATCTTCCTACTCATCACTTGCATAATCTATGTGATACTCTGGAAGGAGCTTAACCTTCCAGGATGGCTCCAATTTGCGTATGCCCTTTGCCTCCTCCTCACCTTCAGTTTGTTGACAGCAGCACAGCTTTGGACACAGCAAATTTATGAGATTTCGAAAGGCCTCTGTCGTGCCCTTGGTAAGAGTGATGCTCGTGTTTTGAAGCGCATTTTCCGTATTAAAATCACATTTTCACAGCAAAACGTTGTTATTTTATTCGTCTCATTGAAAGTTGGGAAAGAATTTAGTATGCAAGACGGATTTTACAAGATTTTCGTTGTAGGATTTAATCCAATATGTGTTCTTGCCTTTTTGCAATTCCAATAGGCTATGCCCTTCATTTCTTCTTCCTTTCATGCTTCTTCTGGTTGACGTCAATGAACTTGGATCTGTGGCTGTCATTTCGGTAAGTGGATGAATTACAAAAACATGTACACTAGTTCCAGCTGAAGTAAAAAGATCTAAAGTACATGATATGATGAATATGAATGTCTATCCGTTGGCACGCTTATCTCCTTGTGTAATATATATGTGCTCAATTGCGAAACAGTTTCCTTTTAATGTTAATATTTCCCTTTGAAAGATGATCTCTTAACTGATGCATACATACATAAATAATATTATAAATGAGAACATCAATTTTAATAGAAGCTCAGCAATCGCTCGAGGATTCGGAAAAAGTCGGGGTAAAAGGAGATTTCTTGATTTCACCGCATTCTCAATTGGATTCCCAACTGCCATAACTTTGCTGGTGTTGGCAGTTGACAGCAGCTATCCGTGCGTAAACTGCGAAATTAGTATTTAATGAAAAATGAACTTCTCACATGTCCAATAATTGAGCCTTTCATATTGATTTATATATTTTTGGTAGAGATGACCCGAATATTGAGGGAGGCAACTTTTGGACACTTGCTAAAACAGGCTTAGGAGAGTCTTCATGTGTCATCGAGATGGGAAACAAAATGGCTCAACTCCACTACTTTTATGGGTTCGTTGGAGTTTTGCTCTTGGTAAATCTTGTCATTTTTATATGCACTTTGATCAGTCTCCGGAATCGGGAACGTGAAACGAGAATTGCGAAACGGCAAAGCACGTCCAACTCTGACTATGATAGGTTTGCCACTATAAAATAGTGATGAAAGTTTTAACTAAATATAAATGAAATCTGAAACGAGACTAAAAAGCTTAATGCAGAAATGCATGGTTCAATCTTAACAGGCTCCAGTTGTTCATGAGACTCTTTTTGATTATGGGCATCTTGTGGATTTTCGAAGTATGCAATAAAAGTTTTATTATCACCAATTCTGTGTTATTTCTATTTCACATTTTATGATTCCTTTTGTTTTCCACTGACAGGTTGTCTCCTGGCTTTTTGAAGCTTTTGATGCTGGCAAAAATATCAAAAAGGTTTTCATCTTCACCGATTGTCTAAATTCTTTGCAAGGGATTGCAGTGTTTATCATGTTTGTGTGGAAACGGCAAACTTGGAAGCAGTTGAAAAAGAAATTTAAAGCCACTTTTGGGATCCGAGGCAAGCGACCGCTATCACGTCCCAGCTACAACTGCACGATGAGCAGCAACAGTCATGGGGCTACAAAATCAACAAGTAGTGTAAAGTCTAGTCATTTATCAAGCACTAAATCCATTGACTCAACACTCATGTCATCAGCTCCAACTATTGTAACAACGGTTGAGAGCAATTATTCATGTAACCCGAAGTAGAAGCGGATTACGAGTTAGCAAGCATATTATGAGTCCATCTGATTTTATATAAATGCTGGACTATATCTCTGCTGTCATTCGGACCGTAAATTTCAGCGAAAAATTATATTGGGTTTGAGATTATTTACAGAATCTCACGTTATATGCCTGTGTTTTGCGATCGAAACTAACAAAAATAGTTTTTAGAATTTCAATTAAAACACATTTTAACGTGCCTAAACGAATGGAAAATTGAACAAAGACCTTGTACCATTTCTCACTAAACCACTCCAACAGTTAAGTTCGATTTCCTTTGACAAATAAAATGATTAAAAATGTTTCAGTTCAGAATGGAATTCGGGAAAAGTACTGGAGCTTTCACAGGATACTTTAGAAATTTGGTAGTGTAGAATGGAACCTGGTTATATATAGGATTTGGGGTATACGCAGCTTTCTCATTTTCCCCAGTAATTTGCAATAGGCGACTTCTGCAATTCGGAATGACTACTTTGCGTTGTACTTTTTGTAGTGGATTTTCCTAGCATTATGAACAAACTAACTAACAATTTGGATAGGGAGCTACCAATTAACTCAAACTAATTGCATTCAAGGACTTTGTAGAAATCGATCGAGTAAACAATAGCTTTGGATTTCTGGGAATAGGCCGCTTGAAGATTTTGATTAAAATTTTGAAGCTTCGCCGAAGGAATAAGCTTAAATTTAAAAAAAAATATCCAAGGCTTATATTCCCAAGCCACAATTTACAATTAATACTTAAAATCTACCACACCTTTTGTTTCAGAGGCGTGAGATATAATGTCGCTGCAGCATTAGTAGGGATTTATTCATGTAGAATATTGTGATCTTATCATTTAAGCCACTTAAGAGCAGTTGTTCTAAATCTATTTCATATGCCCATCTACATCCGTATATTCGGTAAGAATTTTAAAAACTCAGCAAAACCTTTTTATGCAGCACGTTTTGATGTGATGTTCCTTAGAACTCATCAATAATACATGAGGATCAGAATTCAAACATGTAGGTAAATTGAAATGGATACAAGTTTTGGAGAACTGATAAAAATCTTGTTCTCTTGGAAGGATTAAACATAAAAAAATTATTGGCTGATTTGTTTTCCTTGTATATAAGGTCTGTTGGAAATGTTTTTATGCATCAAATGTTCATCATCAAGCATTTACATATACGAACGTACGTACATGTATAAAATGCTGTCATACTTTTCACAACGATATCTATTGCAAATCAGGAGATAAAAATGAAATTATGTGCTACCATTACCAAGAAGAGCTCACGTATCCGATTCAATTTGAGTAAATAATCATATTCAAGGTATCTTTATAAAAGTTATAAGTTGTTTGTTGCGTAACATAATAAGGAATACAAATGTTGCTGATGTACACTTTTTCTGAAGAATAAATATTGAAAAATTTAATTTCATAAAACTGGAAAGGAGACTAAAAGTATCTACTTTCTGTAAACATTCCCATTTCCTGACAGCAGCTTTTGATGATAATGCTCCATATTGTGGCAGTACTAGACGTTCATTTTCCGCTTCCAAAATTCGTGAAATCACTTGATAAAGCGGAGAAAGCAAAGTTCTCAGAAAGAAAACAAACACAAGCTCACTATGACGTGCTTACTATTAAAAAAGCGCAGCCATCTAAGTAAGTATGTATCGTATTCAATCTTGAAAACTCCTTCAATGAAAATTAAAAAGTCAACATTCCACCTCCAGTGGATTTCATCATCTTTTCATTAAAGCGTCATAAAACAGAAAGCAACTTTCCTCCGTTGTTCACAGTAGTATATATAATATGACGACTTAGAAGTTAAGTCGAGGCTCGAGACGTTGTTATTCTTTTACCTACAATTTCTCCAAGGATCAAAGAAAAGCAAAAGGGAGTTATAAAAGTTTTTCTTTTGCCATTACTATTACAGTATGAGAGTTTGCCTTACAGTGATTTTATTATATTTCAAGTTTACATCATGTTTCCCTTAAATGCGATTTTATAATATATGTCTGTCTGATAGAGTTGCACTTGACACTGATTTTGAGATTCTTGTCTAGGATGTGTTGCGTTTGTATCTACAATGCAAGCACATGTTAGATAGAAAACTAAGTTCTTTGTCCATGGAATTCAATTTCTCTCGTGGAATTTCGCAAGGTTTTTTTCAAGGGTTATCCACCGGGAATGTTCCTTACAAGGAAAGGGTTGCATGAAGCATCATTTGTCCCATTATGTACCTGAATGACACTATGATAAAAATCACGACAATGCATTTCAGTTACGATGAAAATGAGAGGCTGCTTAGCAAAGCAACTGTTATATAAACCCTGTGAGAAGCTAGTACGCATCAGTTCTGTTAGTCATAACAATAGCAGTAAAGCATTCACGCTAGCTTGTCAGTCATTTAAGAAGGAGTATCAATATTTGCCAAGTTTCTTGTGTAGAAGCATCCTGACAGATACTACCTAGCATTGTTATACGTGATTGAAAATGCACAATAAATAGATTTACAACTAAATATTCGATATCATTCTGCCCTTCGTCGCACAGGTATGTATGTATCTATCTCTTTTCGCATAAATTTTTTCTAAGTTTGAAACTTTCGTTACAAATATTTTGGAAAAACTGATTACACTTGAGGCACGACATTGAGTAAGTAAACATAAAGTTACAATTTACCCAAAAATTCCTTGAATTGCATCCAAGCACGCACGCACATGCTCATGAAATTTTCAAATTGAAAAGTTTGTACTGTACTTGGAAACGCTATGTTGGAACAACATGTTTGGTTGGAATGAGCAGAAAAAAACATTTCCTAATATTTTGCTGAAAGCGACTTTTTTACGTGTCGGGGAAAAATACTTGTTTCTGTTGTCTGTAGACTTTCTCTTTTATCATCAATTTTGCAAGAACAGGAACAAGCAATATATACACTTCAAATGAAACTGACTGAGGCTTGGGAAAGTCATGTTTCCATTTATTCGAATTCAATTTTCCAGTTGATGAAATTCGTGATGCCCATCAGTCCCTAGATGGACAAGAAAAGAGCCCAACAAGCTGTTGCTACACTTGTGGCAAAAAATAGTAGTTGATATGAAATTATGTACATGTACATTTCTACATTTTTTAAGTAGGTTGAGGTTGGGATGACTAGTCTGGCGGAATGAGGGATCCACTTTGATTCCCGCAGATCTAATTAGGTTCAGAAAAAAATCATTTTGAATGAAACTGAGATTTTGTAGAGCCCGCATCGTATGAATACATTATTGTTAGTTGGTTGGTCAGAATCATATTATCGTAAATGAATGAGATTTTTATTTACTCTACGGAATTCACGGTTTGGTACTTTCCAATAGTATTAATATAGTAATTTGACGTCATAATGACTGAAGAATCATAACATATTTCATTTCCATATTTTCTTCAGATTATTTTCAATGAATGTCGTAATCAGATTGGGAATGCTCCCGAAAAATGCATTAGTTAGGTCGGCTTTCCTTTCCCTGTTAAGCCGGATAAAATAACGCTGTAGGGATTATGATCCAAGTAAAAGCACAAATCAAAGCATACGTGTTTGAGTATTTCTTTTTGTATCACATTTCATCATTATCATCATGATTATGAATGGCTAATAAAAGTCATACGTAGTGTAAAGTTTTCCACCTTACGGCTCCACTTAGCATCAGTTCTGATGTTGGCATTTTTTTGTATATGAAATGAATACTTGATTTCTCCCAAACCAAACGCAAATGACCTGGCGTGCAGAGATAGTCCTTCGATGACAGTCCGTGACCATGAACGCATTGGTAGGCTTTCGCTGGAAAGTGCAACAGATCGAACCAGGGTGCTAGTACAGGAGCATCAAACTTTTCATCCGGAGACAGCCACTGTGTGTGACATTCCTGTTTCTGATTTTGCGGGATAGGATGCATCAAACTTGTATTGTATCGAATAATTTTTAGGATTGTTTATCAAACACTTTTTGAAGTGAGTGGACTTAATAGATACAAACCATTTGTCAAAAGGAAAAATAAAAGGAATGGCTTTTCAGTTCCAGCTTTCATCAACTGTTACAAAGTTCAGAAGTGAATCAACACAGAAAGGTGTTCACGTGAACAGATACACGCTGGATAAATACTAAGGTAAACGTATGTTTTTGCTTTTACAAAAAATGACAAGGAAAAATCAAAGTCAAACTCAGACATCAGAATACAAATTGAAGTGTTCCGTTTTTCCACTTTTATGGGAGTGACGGGCGAGTAGCGATATACGTCAGAAAAAAGCTGTAAATGCATGGCCATTTGTTATTTTCCCTTTTTGTTTTTCTATTTTGAAGTATTAGATATTTCTCGAAAAAATGTTTCCAAACTTTTACAATTGAGTTCAATCAGTGTTACGTCTGAAAACAGTGGCAAACATCTGTGGTGGCGAGGATTGATCATGATTTGCGGCTTCGCAAACCTTTATCGCATCGAACATATTTTGTACTTGATAAGGTTGACTTGAGTTGACAAAGTCGTTTTGAAACCTCATGAATTTATGGATACAACTGATTTCCTTTCTTGCACCGTGAATACATTAGTGGCTACTTTGTTTCCGCTGTTTCGCAAAGTAAAACTGGAATGGTTGAATATTTGACATGCTTTTGCGTATCAACGACTTGTAGTTTTACGATTTTACTGATTAAACAATGTTTAGAAATTATAATAAAAAGTAAATTACCATATTTATCTTTTCTCAGATTACGCTTAGAATAATAAAATACAAGAAAACGTCGCTGTACACATCTATGAGACGACTCCAACCTCCGCAAAATAATCTTAGAGTCTATTAAAATAAATTGGGACTTATCAGTTAAGTCAATAATATGACGTTGCCGGATGTATTTTAAGCATCAAAACAGTAATCATTTTTCGAGGATTTAGGCATATCATGTGAAATAAAAAGTAGTTCTGTATATGGCCAGAAATGTTTACCTTTTCTGAAATTTTTTGTTTAACTTCGCAATGCTAATTGTCAATCAGAGATAGCTGACGCAGGAGCGTGGCGGCACCATTATGGGGGACAGTGGCGCCCCGGCATTGCATACAAAATCTGTCCCCCGACGAAAATGTGTCCCCGCATATGATGCCGCGCGCATGTGAATGCAGTTGGTGTCGGGCCCCCGAAAATGAAATTTTATTGAATTTGCCGCTAGGCCGAATTCTTTTTTAAATTTTAGGCCATAAAAAGCGTATAGTTTTTGAAAGAGGGGGTTTTGCAAAATTTTGCGTTGAAAGCTTTGCATGATATTTCGTCATTAATTTTGCCAATCAGCATTTCTGTAGGTGGTGTTTAAGAGTAAGAATTCTAAGTCTTTGTCACACTGTTTCTTTGTTTGGTCCCACGGCCGCGCAGCAGTAGGCTTTTTTATTAGAAAGTCTAAACATTGATACGGTTTTCAGAAATACATAAAGGATTTGACGATTTAGCGTGCAGCGGCTAAAATAACTGTAGTAGCCTGAAGGTTATGCCTGACCTTCGGCATGATATATCAAGTTTGATGCTTATTTCTTAAGCAATGTTAAGTAAGTATTAACTTGGGGCGCCCAACTTAAATTGTTTGATCCGACCATTACAGAATTTGGTGCTGCAAGTTGCTCTGCAGTAGGTTGTTTGAGAGTTACCTGTTTTAATTTTTGCAAATAAATTAATTGAATTTCTCGTTTCTAAACGCAAATATTTAGAAGGTAGTTTTATCTTAAGCTGCTGGGGCAGCTGAGATTTTATACTCGTATTTTTAATTGCTAATTTTTTTTGAACTGTCCCCATTGAGCATTTGGGAATCTGGTCAGCCCTAATCAGAGAACTGTGGTAGTTATGAATATCATGAACTCTGCCCTTCGTTGCATAAAGGTGCACGTGTGAAATGTGCTGAGCATAAAACGAGGTTTATTTAGAATCCATTGGGAATACGTACATAGCTCTTATTTATACGCCTTCAATGGGTTCAAGGGTATATCAGTGGGTTGAATAAAATAATTATTTTATTGGTGCATTGGGTCATTAAAACTCGAAAGGGTGGCATAGTTGTAGACGCAAAGTTAATTAATTAAAATTTTATTGGATCGCATCAGACTTCCAATTAGCCTGAGTCGCCCTTTCAAGGGTTCGTTCAAAGCATTCAACGACGTAGAAAATTCAAATAAACTTTATTTACTCTCATGCAGAGGTAGCGGCTGTTTGGTTGGAGTGGAATGATTGTATTGTATTCAGAACACAAAGACAAGGTCAATGCTAATGTATCAGTATCACAGTGGCTCTTAGCACAGCCCAATGTAATCAAATCCGCTTGGAACAGTGCACCGTTGGTGAATGTTGCTTGCTACTCTCCTCTGTTTTTATATGATCTCATTGGAATAATGTGATGAATTTGAAATTTATATATCTTGTAAGGAAGTTAGCAACTGGGTTTGGATAGGAGGCATTTTTATATGGTATTATTTACCCTTGAGCACATGTACCTGCACTCTTTCATTTTTGTTCTGTGCTTTGCTCCACTCCGAGATAGATTTCCACTCAGCCTCCAGGAGAAAAAGAATGTGGTGGATGGTTGTACACCAAGAAATCTTTAGTTTTTCTTTGTTCTTCACTGCATCTAGGCATTGAATTTGGTTCCGTCTGTTCTCACGAAAAAGTGTGATTTGCGTTAAATGTACATGTAGTCTATATATTGTCCCTATATTGAATTAATATTGCGAAAAGCTCTCTCCCCTTCATGTAAAAACAAATCTTTTTGGATTCCGCGAGTGTGAAGTTGCTATTTCGAGAAGAAAGACTGATTTTATACTTGTCTGCTTTTACATTTTCACTTTGCCCCAGCTCAAGCTTTACTTTGTCTCGCATAATAATATAACATCGTTCTCAAAACCTCTCCGTCTCAACTGCAGTTCTTTCTGGTTGCTTTCTCCAGGTCTCACAGCAAATGTGTCACTTGTCTATTGCTGCTTTACAGTTTTGCAGCAACCATAAAAAACCTTCAGTCACAGAAGAAGTAGTTGCCAGCTTTAAGATCTTTTTCAAGAGTAGCAGCAAATGAAACAAGATTATTATGGCAAATCAGTTCCCAAGAAGTCATGTCTCGCATTACCCCAATTGCTTCTCAGCAACATGGAAGACTCTTCTGTTTCCAGTATTGTTGCTAATTATGGTGAACTCTGTCACTGGTGAAAAGAGAAGGATTGAGATTTACGAATGTTCTGACGTACAAACTAAAACTAAACTAAGCGTTGAGTGCTTCAATATGAAACAAAAACTTGAAGAGCCCGAAGAGTCCGACGATTATCAGAATGATGAGCAGATTTTGCTGACTCCTGATGTGAAGGAATTTGCGCAGAATTTTTTACGTCAAAACAATCTGACAAAATTGCCTGATAGCGATTCAAAGGAAGTACGTGAAGATAAACCAATAGAAATGTATCAGCATCTATCATCGTCAATGAATACAACCGAGTTTTGGGAGCCACCACCTCAAATTCTAATGAAGATTCCCAATGGCTCAGCGAGAAAATTCAAGTATGGAAAATCAAACTGATCTACTCATAATTGATAATTTTATTGGGAATGAGAGTAAAAATTCTTATTTTTTTAGGATGGTTCAGCAGAACTTTACATGCCCTTCGGATAAAATAATCAAAGAGTTTTATTGGCATCCCCTACTTGGTGTTGGTGATGGACAAAGTTTACAAAACTGTTTAAAAAAGGCGAAAATCACTCCATCCAACATGTCCATCATTGAGGATGGGAAACTAGTTTGGAATAAGGAGGAAGCGGAAAGTCATGTTTACAGGCCTGATAGTTATTGTGTTTCAAGGTAATAGCTTTTTATATTTATTATTTTAAGTAAAGCTAACTAAAACTTTTTCGATAATTGGACATCATCTTAATTAGTGGAGACAAGAATGGGTGGGTAACTTTCAAAGTCTGCATAGCCAATTGCTCCATCAGTCCGTGTGTTCGGAAATGCTGTCCTCCATCCAAGGTGATTGATTCTACCACAAAGAAATGCATTTCAGCGACTCCAGATTGGCGACCCATCTTCTATCGAAGTGCTGGTCAGCAAGACTTGAACACTGAAAATGTTGGTCCCAACGCGTCCTTTATTGTCGGTTTTCCAAACTGCCCAGATAAGTATATTATTGAAAGGAACTTGACGCATCGGAAGAAATATGTGACTCAATCGTCTCCAAAAAACAAGTAAGCTGACAAACATAATTTCAACATAAAATGAACATGATTTTCAGCAGAGGATTGTAGAAGTAATTTTTTCTTAATCTAGCTTCCAACTTCTTCTCAATGGGACCCTTGTACAGATTGATGGAGCCAGGCATACGTATATCAAAGCAGGAGAATTTTGTATCGACGGGATTAACTACAAGGACAGCAAAGGCGTTGACGACACCATGGAAAGTGAAGTCACGTACAGCCGCTCAGAGTGGGACCAAGTTGTTATCGCTTGCATTCCAACCGAGCTCAGAGGAGAAATCGTGAGTGTCACGCTAATACAAGCAATTTTTAATTGCAAATATGAGCATTAGGTAACATACTTTAGTTTATCTTTTCAGAAATGGCGAATGCCTCTGTATGCAACGCTGAATCACATCTCTGCACTATTTTTGCTTGTGACGGATATCGTATACATACTTTTGTGGAAGCATCAGAATATTCATGGGTGGCTTCAGTTTGCTTATGCCACCTCGCTCTTCTGCACATTTAACTGTTTTGTGGTGGTTCAACGATGGTCCCGTGAGCTGATGCATACTTCACAGTCTCTGTGTAAAGTCATGGGTAAAAAATTATTTTGGTATATTTTACCATTTGCAGTTGGTATATTTATAAGGATAAATTGAGAGAGTTTTAATATATTTTTGTTAATTCAGGGTGGATAACACACTTAACGTACCTGTCGGCATTTTTCTGGCTCACTTCAATGAATTTTGATCTGTGGTGGAGATTTTCAAGACCGCTTAAAAGCACGAGATTAAGATCTCAGGAAACAAAGTGGCGAAGATTTTTAGGTTTTGCCATATTTTCTATTGTCGTCCCACTTCTGATTTCTGGCGTAGGGATCACTTTAGACTACTTTTACGAGTGAGTACTAAACACTTTCACCATCATCTTATTTTGAAACTTTGATTATATAATTCACTCGATTTGTTCAGGGAAGAGCTTTTGGAGCCACCTTTTACAATTCCAGGGTTTGGAAAGGAACAGTGCTATTTTGAGAGCAAACGGTCACAAATTCCATATCTCTACGGTCCTGCTGGAATACTGCTGCTAATTGACATGATATTTTTCACCAGTACAGTACTCCACCTGAGGAAAATTCATGCTCATACAGAGCTTGCACGCACTCAAAGTACCATGGAAGATAAGAAAGGGTAAGTCCTTATATACAGTATTAACATTTTCTTAACCAGCAACATGGTTTTAAACATTCATGCTTCTTCCTCTTAATTTAGATTGAAAGTGATTTTAAAACTTTTTATTGTGATGGGAGTCTTGTGGGTGTTTGAACTGATAAAGTGGATCGCTCATATTCTTCTTCCTGAGGAAGAGACGACCCTCATTTGGATCTTCATTCCGGTCGACATACTCAACTCTTTGCAAGGCGTCGCCATATTTTTCATATTCGTTTGCAAACCAAATGTCGGAAGTCAACTACTTGCCCTATTTAGGAAAGATGATCCTGCAAAAACATGGTATTTTTGAAGAACGCTCTCACTAACTATTAGGGACTCTAACAATAGATAACAAAGAAAACTAAACGTGGAGATTATTTGGTATAAACGCTTCTTTAACACAGTAGCAAAATTTTGGTGGTTGTGCACGCATGCATTGCTTAAACTACTTATCATTAATGTATTGAGAATTTAAAGCCAAAGCCAACCAAACCATTATTTTTTTAAAGGAATAAGCAGACACAATTCCCATCCGTTACTGTGCAGCAACCCAGCAAACAAAATGACTTCAGTGATATTAAATGAACGCTGAGATTGACGAGTGGAACCTGATACTATTGTACCAAGAATTTTTGTCCATTACGACTTGGATATATGCTTTTATTTTTAATAATGAATTGACAGCGGTGCAACCATATCTTGCATATTATAACCTGGTGAAAACAGAATATATTGTATGTACATAAATACGAATAACGGTCTTTTCATCCCGTTTACCATACATAAAAATCATAAAATACCGTAGTTTATAGAGTACAATAATTTTGACTTATCATATCATGGTGATGTTTAGAAAAAGTAGACTAAAAAGATAATAATATGTATCTCAATAGATTACATTATGACATGTACACACTTTATTACTTATAGTATATTATATATGTATATCAAGAATTTCAAGAGATTTTCAAAGGATTCTCATAAAAATACAACCACTTGGGACTTGAGTTCATACGACTAAAATATTTTTTTGTTTAGCGATAATTATCATCTTGTGAATTAGATTGACTAGCACAAATAAAAAGTATTGTTTGATTCTCATGATTCCTGAATGGCTCGTCTATCCCATAATCAGTGATTAAATCAACGCAGTACTCTTTCCTATCATAGATCCCAGTAACGGAAGTTCCATCGTCATCGGGAATGGTGTACATAAGTTTGCCATCACTTCTAAAGCGATATCTGTATACATGCATTTTTTCAATTGAATAAAACATGATTGGAACTCTAAAAGTGGGAAATACTTTTCTTGCTACTTACTGTAGATTTTTAAATGTTGGTCCTTTCTCATTCGAATCATATGGATTAAGCTGCTCTGCAACTTCCTCGCTGTACGGGAATGCTAGCGTGATTCCTCTATAGCAAAACTTTTGGAAGGTTGGTGGATATCGCTGGATAAAATGAGGATGGATTTTTTTCTGCTCTTCTGGGTCAAGAGGGTAGAACATATTTCGATAGAATGTGGGACTAAACTTGGGATCTTCTTCGGACATTGGAGCACATCCTCTGTATCCCGTTTCAAGTCCGAGGCTGTATGTTTCATCCATACCACAGCATTTGGGTATGCATGGAGTCTCTTTGCTTTTGCAATTTGGTTTGCATATCAGTACTTCAAGTATACGGGGACTCAGACTAAAAATTAATGTTGAATTGGATGAATTGGGAAGTTGAAATTTTATAAGCAAACCCATCCTCAACTTTGTAAGAATGCTTACCCATTTATACAGTATTCACCAGGCCCGTAAAACTCATTCTCGAACTTTAAATTACCTTCCGATGAAATTCCACTTGGTATTGGCACCAAAGCCTGACTAGAAGCATTCTTTTTAAAATTATGTATGAAACCTTGCAGCTGCCATCGACCATAGCCACACGTAACTGGACTTGTTTCCAACCTGAATAATTTGTCAAAATCTCAAGTTTCCCCTATCAAAGTTACCAGCTCAATCAATGAAGTTGTATTAACGTACCCAAACGGCGAATCCTGTCCATTGGTCATAAAATACGCAGGTACCTTCCAAATTGGTTTATGCGTAATATTAGAATTAGGAAACAGTTGCTCAGACTTCACAGTGAGGTCTACCATCCGGTTTCTACAATGGTGAGTCTGGCCATCATTCACATCACTTGGGAAAGTGCAACAGGATGGGAGCGTGAACTTTGGCTTTTTAATCTTCTTCCTGGTCACAATCTTCGTTCTGTTGGGGTGATTGGGAAACAGGTTGACAATGCTCGGTCGTCTCTTTTTAATTTTTGTCAGTTTTTTCGTATTATGATTCAACACAATGTTGGCCGGCCTTGAGTGAGAATGAAGTTGGAAAAGCTGGTACAGAACATTCGGCTTATGTTTGGCTTTTGTAAAAATTTCTACGGAAGACGGATTAGCATTCATGGATTCATTCAAGTCTGAATGATTGAACAATGATGATACATTTGCTGATGAAGGTCTGCCACCGGAAGTGATTGCATTGTTCTTATTGTTGATTGTTGGAGTAGAGATCTCATCAGAGTCTGGTACAATTATGCTATTTTCAAATGCTAAAAAAGAAATAAAAGAACCAGTTTTAGATCAAAGAGAAAATAAAACTTGATTGCAGCGTTTCAACTTTATTTATACAACCTTTACATTATTGTCTATTCAATGTCGACAAATTATTGTACATCGGGTAAAAGTCAGTAATTGTTAAGTACAGCACACACGTACATATCTACATTCTATTGTCTACGTCTACAAAAAATAAATAGTTTTTTTATCTGTCAGCAAATGGATGTATTATAGCATAGCAGAGTGTGAGTCTAGTCTCAGTTAATCATCATGGAAGAAAATGTACAGAAATGGGTTTATAGAAAATGTAGTTCCTTGAGCGTTTTCTGAAGCGAGGCTTTTTTGTCGTGGTTGTGGTACTACTAGTTGTACTTGCGATAATACTACTACTACTACTATTGGCACTAATACTACCATTAATACTACTATTGTTAATGTCACTATTACTATGATTGTTAATACTAATGATTTTATTGTAATAGCTTCTATTTCTAGGAGCATACAAAGCGGAAGCCTTTCTATCCTGGGGAGGTTTAGAGGCAAGTGTGCTTCGAATTGTTGGTGCGGTTGAGGAGGATGTTCTACTTGTAATGGAATTGGTCATGGGAGTCATAAAGAAAGAAGTGGGAGAAATGGGGGCAATTGTTGTCGTTGTTGTAGTTGTAGAAGTAGTGGAAATCGTGGTAGGAGGGCTACTTGTCGATGCTGCTTTGGTTAGAAAGTCGGAATCTGAACGAATGAAAGGTTTCTTCTTTTTCCTCTTTCGTTTTATCTTTTTACCTTCATCTACTCCTCCAGAGCAAAGAAAGAGTACGGCTTGCGTCTCAAGGTTTCTGAACTCTATTTCTTCCCCGTAATGTTGTGCTGAATTGTTAAAAAATATTTAAATTAAATAAAAAATTAATTTCTTTAATAATTATCTATAATAATGTAATGAAAAGTAGTCTATTTAATTACCCCCGTCTATACAATATGCCTGAATGCGATTTATCACAGGTATCTCATTGCCTGAATAATTTGTAAATAAAGTATTATAAATTTTAGAAATATAGTACATTTAAGATTCGATTTATTTCATCATTACCGCTGGAATCTCGGAATGGGTAGAGGAGCCAGCCATCTTTGCGTAGCCTAAACCTAAAAGCAATGTCGTTTTATGAGGGTCCATAACATAAAATTACAAATTTATTAGGTAATTATCCACGTACTCTAGATTTTTGAAAGGCTTTCCCGTGACCATTGATAAGTAGTCGGCAACTTTGGTTCCAAATGGAAATACGGTCGTCTTTTTCGTCTTGCATTTGTGCTTAAAGTTGGATGGGTAACGTTGTATAAAGTGTGGGTTCAGCTTGGACATTTCTCTTTTGCTGAGCTTGTCAGTTAAATCATGATAGAATGTTGGCTTCCATTTGATGTGGCTCATCATTTCACCACTTGAGCTGGTCAGTCCTCTGGTAACTGGTTGACAACCTGTTGGATAGTCGTCATTCCCAAAGCTGTACACTTCGTCCAAACCACAACATTTGTGAACGCAGGGTGTCATTGGGTCGGAGCAATTAGCTTGGCAAATCTGAAGTAGAAGTTTGTCTTTTCGTATGCTAAAATTATATAAAAATTATTACATTACGAACAGGTTTGAAAGCAACTTGCAGCTGAATCCATCTATGTAGAACTACCTGCTAACACAGTACTCATTTATTAAATAAAATTCATTTTCATAGCGCAGGGTTCCATCAGGGTAGAAAAAGTGGGTTTCTGTTGAATTCGCTTCGAGGGAAATGGTTGCAGCAAAAGTTGCATATTGACAGGAAAGTACTGACTTTTCCAACCTGTAAATTAAAACGAAAGTTGGTGAGCTGGTTTCATTTTACACATAATAAATTGTATATGTGCATATTTGATGAAATTACATGCCTGAATTCCGTTGCAGACTTTGAGGAAACTAGTTTACGTGGAGCAGTCCAACTCCTTTTTTGAACACCTCCATTAACCTCCTCTGATGTGACACTACCACCACTCCCGCACTGATAATACACAACGTCCTCTGTCTCCACTGAACAACAAAGTGGTAAAACGGGACCTGGTGAATGTTTAACAACCTCAGTAATTGGAGGTATAGTTTGTTCCACTTGCACTTTTTGGCCTACACTGCCCCCATCTACTTCCACTTCCACCTCACCCTCATCACTACCATTTCCATTGATTTGTAGCACTGCCGCACTTATATCCTCCTCGTCCATTCCAGCGCTTCTAGCCAAGTCTAAGGCTGTAAATGAAATGGTTTTACTAAGATGGATTCCATGGCTTGACTGAAGAAATAGGTGGTACAGCAAAAGTATACCGATTCTAAAATGACTGCTGTGGGTTAGGAAGGGGTGAATTCTGTGATTCATTTTGGTGATTTCATATTAGGAACGGGGAGAGAATCACGTTGTTCAAGGACGAGTTGAAATGCAACTACTGAGCTATATTATTCCGGTGTCAATAACTTTTCAGACTGATGCAGCAGTTGCAGCAACAACAGCATGTGACCTTTGAGTTCACAACTCAACTGAGAGACTTGTCAAAGATAAATGAAAGAGGAACTGATGTTGAGTAACCTGTCGTGATTCTATCTTTAGAATGACTACATATAGTTATTATTGTTTGCAACAATCATTTGTCATGTAGATAAGTATGATGTGAATTAAAGTAACGCACTTGATACAAAAAAATTGTTGTGTCTATCCAATGCATCGACTGTTTTAAGACATAAATTTGCTGTAAACTTCAACCTGAAAGGTATGAAAATGCAATTTTATTTGCGTCTCGGTACTGAACATGTTGATTTGAATTTTGAATATCTCATTTTTGCATTGAAAAGTATCTCATTAGAACACGGCCTTCTTGCGTTGACAGCAGACTAGAATAGTAGTATATTTATATTATTGTTGTCGGTCATTGGTATATGGTGTGATAGGAGAAGCTGATGCGGAGGACAAGTCACCAACACCATCATTATCAATAATTGTTTTTCCTATGTAAAACACGCTTCAAATCATTTTCAAACCGGTTTTTGCCAGGTTGACTGATTGCATTGCAATACTTGTACTTGACAATGCCTTATGGAAACCAGGTTAGTTGAATCAAAGCTGCAGTGTCAAGTTGTAAATTTAGTCTTGATTAGAATATAAATCGAAAAGGAAGGAATGTTCATTAATGTGCAGGTGTAAGCAGGTGTGGAGGAGTTTGCAGCAGGGTAGTCGACAAGTTTAACGAATGCTCTAGAGTCTGTAAGGAAGTGTTTGCTATGCGTAAAGAATGCGTGAAATGTAATGCAATCTCCATATGGGTTAAAAATTAAACTCCTGGCTGATCTCATTAGTTGCAGCCTATTGCACAATACTTTAATTGGTGTGTAACACATCGTCACCCGGTCACGTGCAGTATCATACCGAAACCAAACACAAACTAATAAGCAAACAAGTGTATGATTACCATTGCATATTATGATATGCCTGTAATTTTAAGATTTCCGTATCATTATTGTGGGAATGTAGCTTTATAGTGCTAGCTGGCAGTCTTGCTTTAGCTAACGTAATGCAATGATTAGCCTTGACCTTACTAGGTAGTTTCAAATCACAGGATTTACTGTATTACGCCATACCAAGGATAAAATTTATCATGCATTCTCATGTCAGCAATTCCGCACTATACAGATAACCAATTAATTATTTCGTTCGGTCGGTCAAATCATATCCAGCTAAACAAGGCAAAATTTTTAATGTGAAGAGGTCCCCTAGCATATATGTATAATAGGAGATTGTGCATGATTTATATTTAGATGGTGAATCCTTTTCTGTGCGTTTTGATATGTGTCATTCTCTGTCAGAAGTAATATTAAATTTCATCAATCTACGTTGTCTGTCGGTATGATGGAAAATAGTTTGGAGCAAACATTTCAAATAGAAACGCATTTGTACCGCAAAGAATGCATTTCAACATGCCTAGATTCAGACGGTTTTGTGATGAGAAGTCGTGAAATAATAATTACTATTCTGAATATCATACATTAGACTTCTTTTAGAAAATTTATTATAGAAATACAGTTTTAAAAGAGGTACCCAGCAAACAATTTTAAATTGACAAGATTGAAACCTGAAAACAACATTTATGCAAAACTGACATCTTCATTTGAAGATTCCATAGGAGTTTTTTCTTTTCTGTGATCGATTAAAATACTTAATTAATAAAAATTATGAGTAAACCTCCTTTAAACTTCTTGCAAGGTAGTGTGCTCTAGCTCCAATTTATTATGAGCATCACATAAATATTTCAGCATTTGATCACTCAAAGTCATTACTTGATTTATGGCGTAGGAAAATTATTCGTGACAGTCCTTGTCATCAGAACTTTTCAATACTTTTAACAGCTTTCACACAAAGTCGACATCTTTGCATTCGAAAGAGTTCTATTGCGTTAGCGGTGGTGCCTGGAAGTATTACTATTTCAAGGGGCAACGTGAGAAATCACACTTTCTAAACAAAATGATAACAGCCACCAACACAATTCAAGGGATACTTCGAATGTTCGAAGGAGTATCTAAACGTACCCTGTTCAGAGTATCATTTCCATTTCCTTACTACTACGACATCTGTAACAAAAGATTTGAAGTGAAACAATCATACAAGAAAATGTCGATATTCTCTTTCATTGTCTTCATGTTAGCTCCTGTTTTCCAAATAATCTTGAAAGTCTGCAAACCAAAAATGGAAATGTGGGAAAAGATTCAGAGTACCTATTTTGTGTTTGGATACAGCATAATGGCAGTCTTCATTATCAGGTTTCATCGGCAACATTTTGGAGATGTGTGCTATTTTCTGAACCAGTTGCTGAAGTTTGAAAGGAAGCATATTCCATTGCAGGACCCTCAAGGTTTGATATAGGGCAGATGTTACAGTTTTTAAACTCGAGTAATTTTGTATTCGTTTTTTGGTTTACTTCACCATTTCAGAGCTCAAATTTTGGAGGAATCGCGAAAGCAAGTTGGCGTGCCTGCTTGGAAACTTACTGGATGATTCTTTTCGTCTGCTTACCGCTGTTGTCCCTGTTATTGCTGCTCTTATTCCAGATTCCCCCTGGAATCCGCTTGCAGCTCTGGTGGTTTTGTTCTATCCTTCCGAAATATCGGTTGTGTATGATACTATACTTCGGTGCTGCATTTATATAGAGTACTATATTTTCTGGCGTTTGGGAATGGATGTAATTGTGGCCAGCTATGTTGTCAATTTCGTTATATCATTGTATGCTCTCAAATGCTGCCTAATTGCATTTCAAAGGTTACAATTTAATTCAGAAAGTTTCATTAAATATTTTGCCAAGATTTTACAGCTCATTCGCTGAATTTTCTGCGACTTTATAGAATCATCATTACCAATACGTCCGATGGAAAGGTGTATCTCAGACGAGTCCAGATTTATCGTGAAGTACAGCTCCTGGTAAATCTGTACAACGTAATACACAAAATGTCCCTAATGCTTGGGTTAATTCTGCTGACAGTTTCTATTACAATTACATTTACATATTTGTGGATCGGAAACTTTGAGCAGCTCCATGTGATCATGCTTGTCTCATGCATTTTATTGTCTGCTACGGAGGCTCTCCAGCTAACTCTGGCATTTTCATTTCCATCTAAAGTCTATAAAACAAGTTGTAAGGTTAATCGTGAAGTTGGTGCACGACTTAACAGTTGTAAATCAACATGGGTGACTCGGTACTGGAAATCATGCCCAGTTTTGAAAATTCAATTTTTCACAAACAATTATTTTGATAACGCCACTCCTCTAACGCTAGTTAGCTTTTGCGTGGATCAAACTGTTAGCTTGATATTGCTCAACTGAACCAACTACTTGTCACTTTGCAACTTTTATCCGCATTTTATGTGAATTAATTTGTACTTTGAGCAAACGCATGCTGCAGCTGCGTCTATCCTATTCTTAATATACAGATATACATATTAAATTAAGTTTGCATTTTTTATTATTCAAATAAAATATTTGTAACAAATGTCTCTGGAAGTTCGTTCGTAATACAGTAATGGTTATTAGATAAATATTTTATTAGACTAGCGGTCCCATTCCTTCAAAATTTCGTCAGCTCCTTTTTCCCCAATTGCAAAAATTGCAGCTTGAACGTTTGCATTAGTGATAACAGGCATTATAGATGCATCCACGACTCGTAATCCATCAATTCCAATGACACTAGTTTAAAAAAAATTCAATTCATTTTCCTAAAGCATACAAGCAGTACAAATTCTAATTTAGTCTGAAAGGGTGTGCAATGCTTACCGTAGTTTGGAATCTACAACAGCTTCTGGATCTGTGGAAACACCCATTTTACATGTTCCGACCGGGTGGTTACCACCTACGAGCATTTGCTTAACGTAACATTCCCAGTATTCCTCCGAGCGAAAATGTAAGTGTTGGCAAACTGTTAATGGTACTGGAGGATACCTGGCCCCAAGAAATCGGTATGGGACTGTTTCTTCCATAATTTTCATTGTCATTTGAATAGCTGGAATGGAAAATCAGCTTACATCAGTTTACATGAAGGATAAAATAACATGCTGCATTACGATATATTTGCCTCACAATCAATCGTGATTTGAAAATCTCTTGGATCAGACAAAAAGTTAAAATCAATGAGCGGTTGATTGTTAATATTTGTTGGATCTAATTTCACAGTTCCACGACTTTTCTGACGTCCCAGGTAAGGATAAGCGAAAATTGGAGCTTCCCAACTTCCGAGATTCACATCAGGGAGGCCTGTTAGAAACGTTTGGGCATACATACTAAACTGTATGTCAGCCCAGTCCTCTTCTCCTTCAGCAGTGGCAACAGTCGAGGCAACATACGCTTGTGCAAAAAGTCCTGCGGTTGTTGTATAAGGTCCTATTATAAGTATAAAACGATGCAGAGTTTTTAGAGAAGATGACTAGAAACATATGAAGTGAAAATCAATGTCATGGTCTTGCTTTTTAAACAATGTTTCATTTACCGACTCCCTCACGTTGATAAAGCTCTAGATTTTCAGGTGTTAAATCCCTCACAGGATCAAATAATAAAGATTTATTGTTAATTATTAGTTGAATTGGAACAATCGGATGGTCTTGTAGATTATTTCCCACTGGAAGTTCTTTAATTAAAGGAATCTGTGAAAATTTAAGACCCAAATGGTATTAGTTAACGTTTATAGCAGCTAGGTTAATGAAGAAAATATTTGCAAGAATGAAGGACTCACTCCTGAACTTTCAAGCACTTCCTTGGGTCCAATTCCTGACTTCATAAGAAGCATCGGGGATCCATAAGCGCCTGCACTGACAATAACTTCTTTCGTGGCATAAACTGAGATTATTTCGTTATTGCTATTATTATACTTTACTCCAACTGCTTTATTTCCTTCCATTACCTAAGCAAATAAATCCAATTCAGTCAGGTTCACAACAATATGACACGACCAAAATATATGATTTAACTTACAAGTTCTGTAGCATAAGCACGTGTTACAACTTTTAAATTAGATCTTGAGTTTTCAAAGGGTTTAATAAAGGCAGTGTAAGAGCTGATGCGTCTTCCAGCTCGTTTGTTATATTCAATTGGAGTAAAACCTGATGAAAATTGGCCATATAGTAATTATGTTGTTTCCAATTTATCGTTTAATTTAATTTTTATAGACAGATAAGCATACTAATTTTTTGCGGCCCGTTTGGATCGGCAACAGAGTAATTCAAAGCTATTCCAGCCTCCAACCAAGTTTCTAGTCCAGGGGCATAGCTTTGGTTAGTAATTAGAATTGGTCCACCGATTCCATGTTGATCTTATAAAAGTTCAAATAAATTAAAACCACACAATATAGTAAGTCCGAAAAATGCCAAGTTTTTGTAATTTACCTGTGGGTGGGAACTCTCCAGCGTAGTCTTCAGATTTTTTGAAATGCTGCAGCATGTTTGAATAGTTCCAGCTGGGATCGTCAGCAATCCTAGCCCAATTGTCAAAGTCTTTTGGACTACCTCGGTTGAAGAACATGTAGTTTAAGGAGCTTGTTCCACCAAGAACCCTTCCCAATGGTATATTCACAATCTAAAACGAGCAGAAAGCAGTTTTTCATATTTTTCGCATATTACCCCAACTTTGAACGTAACAACTATTATTGTGATTTTGTACCCCGTTATATGCCAACGATGCATTAGTTTGTGGGACAGATTTATACTGAAATGTCCATTCAGGGTCAACTTGAAAAGTTGGAGCAAATGCTGGAATATCCATGTCGTCAATAGGCACACCTCCCGCCTCCAACAGAAGAACATTGAACTTTCCATTTTCCGAGAGCCTACCAGCCGCGACGCACCCAGCTGTACCGCCACCAACTAGACAGAAAACATGTGAAGTTTCATGTCATACACAGCAAAAATGAATTCAAGCTGTGGCACCTCATTAACATTATCAATTAGCTATTTACCAACAATAAAGTCGTACGAATCTATCTTGGTAGCATTGGAGTAAGGTAAAACCCCGATGAAAAACAATGCAAAGTATCTGCAAAAGTCAAGGTTTGCCATTGCTCTTTTCTGGAAATGAAATGAAACCTAACGAAACCTAATGAAACCCACTTTACTGCTGAAATGCTAATCAATATTGGAACGAAATGATGATTGCCAATCAATCTCAATCTTGTATCGAATAATATCTAACATCATTCATCATCATTAGCATAACCAGCTACACATGGTTGATTTATTAATCCTCAACTGATTGCATGACACTCAAATCAAGTTCATCGAATCCTCCATCGCATTTATATGATGATATCTTTGTAGGATCAAGATTAGGGTACACATGTCAAATTCGGGGAATTTAATGTTTTTAACCACACAGTAGGTGTTTGTCTTAAAAAAACTCATCGAGTGATAAAATGACAAGTGCTGTTTGAATGAATCTCAAACTTTTTATATGGAAACCCTCATATGCCTTGTCTTTAGTATGCAGTTACCTCATTTATAAAATGCATTTAATTAAGCTTGATTTTCAAGCTTGACTGTTTTAAAAATTTGCACACACAGCAAATAATTAAACATCGACAATCGTGACTCTTTTATATTCCCAATCTGTAAACACTTTATTAACTCTGTTACATAAGAATCATATGCATGCAATTCTACCGATAACTTGTCAATACATCATCAATTAATTTGAAGCCTGTCAACGTCCGTATCATCCAGTCGTGCAGAGGTGGATGACGGGAGAAGATTATCCAAATCGTTACCACTAGCCATTCCAAGAGGACCATAATGATTGAAATGCTTATACGTAGCATACAATGTGAACAAAACATGAAGGGACTGAATGCGACTTTTATATACTGGGATGTCCAATAAATCTGTAAAATTAATAGATAAATGAATTCCTTTTACATTCCAAATTGTTTCGCAAAAATAAAAGTTCCGACAATTATTAAGAATGAACTCAACTGCAAACGATATCAACATAAGTAGCTAAATCACAGTCGAGCTCCGCAGATGGCAAACTAATGTTCTTCAATAACTCTTCCACTTGAGGTGGCCATTCCTGTATGAGAAGGTCAATGTCTGGCATTGGCCTTTGGGGACACAGCAAAATGTATTTAACATGACTTTGGATCCATATTTAGGTAGCATTTCATATTAAAACAATGCTACTACATACTTTGAATAGTGTACAGAAGGGCTCGGTTTACTTCGATGAAGATCACTAATATCTTTGATCCAATTCTCAATGATTTTCGAGTTTTTGCCAACATTATCAATTTTCTTTACAACAACGGACTTTGAGGAGCTCTGTTTAGCCAATGCTCTCAGCCTCAAATCCAATACGGAAGGGTCACTCTGAAATGGTGATGGCTCGTCCAAGCATTTTATTCCCAACGTGTCATCTTGAATTTCAGGGTGAGTCACTTTGATAAACGCATCAATATCACCAACGCTTGGATAGTATTCTGGAATGAATGGCTTGAGCTTCACGTCCATTTGAGACCCAACTCCAGGTGGCTCATAACGTGTGATGTAATGAAACAGTTCTTTTACTTCCGGTGAGACATTCAAATGCTCATAATCTTGTGGATTGTATACACTGCATGTCCAAAATAAATAAATTGTTATATACCCTACAAATATGCCGATCGAGGTTCTAAAATTACTGTGATCTACAAAATTTACGTGTGACCCGGTGCATGCACACCCGGGTAATCAGACATAACGAGAGTGCGTCTTCGTAATGACTCCCGTTTCACATCTAACTGATATTCCCACATTTTTCTTTGTGCCAACATATTTTCTAAAACCTTAACGAATGAATATTCACTTTTGCATATAGTGAACACAGTGACTTATCAAATAAAAATAGCAGTGAAAGCATAAAGCAGTTAAAATACACCTCCTCATCAACCATCGACATATTAGAAAGCTGCGATGTGGGTAGATTCATTATCATGGACTCTGGATCTCCAACAAGAGCTTCCGGGCTGTTGGTATACATGGCCATCAATGAGTCCATTCTGTTGAGGTCACCTTCGGAAATACTTATTTCAGAGTCACTGTCCGACAGGGATCCTGCAAAGTTCATTAGATTGGCTGTGGCAGGACCAAATGCTGGATGGTAGCCCAATGCTGTAGGATGCGGACTTGCTCTTAAAGAGTATGGATCACCGCCACCTCCGCGATCTACTTGAGCTCGATAATCGTAACACTGTTCCAGTATACTTGGGCCGGAAGTAGGAGTAGGGGATTCAGCAGGTGGAGGGAAAGGACGAGTGGTAAAAAACGAACTTGGTGGTTTCTCAACTCTTCTTAATAAGCTAATTTAGGATGAGTGGAACAGATAAAGCTTTGTAACGTGCAGGAATAAGGTGCTGGTTTGAAATGTGCATAGTGAAAAGTTCAGATACCCTTCAATTTGTGCCATGTTCACATCATCATACTCATCCTCTTCATCATCGTCATCATCTTCGTCCTCCTCTGACCTTGATTGTTGAGGTAAGGGGTGAGGTGGCGGCTGTCCTAGAGGTGCTTGTGGCATGGCTTGTGGATTTTGAGGCATCTTTGATGACGAAGAGGGAGGTGGTGGCTGCTGTTGTGGTTGTTTTTTAGGTTCATGGCCTGATCCCTTTGGAGGGCGTTTTGTGGCTTCTACCACATCAGCAGGTGGCTTATCCTAAAAAAGTTCCAAAATTTTCATTTACACAAATTGCGCAGCTCCAAATCAACAGTATGTTCTATAGGAGTTACCTTTTTATCAGAGCCTGACATTAGCTTTTTTGCGTATGAAGAAGCTAAGGATATTAGATTTCCATGCTGCACACTCCCTTCTCCGCCACCACCATCCTGAGATTGCTGAGGAGATTGGGAACCAATAAATTCCTTACTGGACAAAGATTTCTTTTTTGGTGTTGGCTGCTCATGTTGCTGCAATTGGGGTTGAGGGGGTAGAGAAGCTGGTGCTGGAGACCCTTCGTCTGACATTCCCAAGGAATCTGTTTCTCTAGTTGAACCACGTACAAATGAGCGAGATGGACGCTGCTGTTGTTGGAAACGAAATGGTCCTCTCCGCACTGGAGACACTCCAACTCTTTTTCGTCCAGCCAGAAGCTCATACTCGTCCTCAACATCATCGTCTTCTTCGCATACCTCTATAGACTCGTCATACATGACAAAATTGAAAGTATGCAAAGCGTATTACACAGGAAGGATGGTCAATAAAAATAATATGGTATCAAACAGATAGGAACACTGCACCACTTTCACGTAATCGAAATATGATGTGACATTCCCAATTTAACAAACTTGGATATTCTATCATCGTGGTTGGGCTGCTAATACCCGTATGCAGCCTGTAGTCCACAAAAAATCAATCTGCAGCGTAGCTATATACTTTTCTACTCCAGCAATGGGAAGGGTTACCACGAGCTACCGGGAGCACCACAAAGAAGTCGAGGGAAAGCCATCACTGCCCTCTACTATTCATTGACATTCTTTATATGTCATATTATAGCGAAATGGAATCATTTTTGGATAAATGTACACAAAACCATTCGTACAATAATTTTGATACGTATGAAAAATCACAATGATGATGTTTTTTACAGCAACGTACATTTAATAAAGATCTATTTGAACTCAACTTTTTGAACTTTCACAAATAAATACAAATAATGCATAACCTAAAATACATTCATACAACATGTTTTCTTCCAAATCTAAAGCGTTTCAGTGAAGACTGCCAATTTTGCAGTATCAGTTCAGAAGCCCGCTCTGCAATTACGTATACTGCTGCTTGTGTATTTGAATTCACAACGGTAGGCATAATGCTGGCGTCAGCTACTCGTAATCCATCCATTCCAATTACCCTGAAAATGAAATAAATATATCTTACTATTAAAATCACACAATATTGCATTACACAGCAATATATTATCGTTATTCCCAACCTTAATTGGGAGTCAACAACAGCGGTAGAGTCTTGGGGTCCTCGTCCCATTTTCATTGTTCCTGCCGGATGACATCCAGTTTGTGATAAGTGTTTTATGTAGCAAATTAAAAATTCATTTGATCGCTCTTCAAACTCCATACAAGCTGGTAGCTCAACGCTTGAAAATGAAGCTTCTAACCTTCTGTATGACTCGGTTGCTTCCATTATACGAAGTGTTTCTTTGATCCCTACATTTGTGGATGTTTTAATTTAGCTGGACGAATTAGTCATAGTTCCTTAAAGCTTTAAGTAGTATTACCATCAAGAGCTATCTGCAAATCCCTGGGATCTATGAGGTGCTGAGGATCTATTATTGGTGGTCCATTTGGATCCTCTGGATTTAGTTTAATACTGCCCCGACTTTTTGGTCGACCCACAAAAACTTGGACTGACATGGGCACCTCAGCACTTTCCGTAAAATTTGAAGGACTATTATCGACAATCAAATACGACTCTGTACTATGAGCCATCGTAAGTTGTATATCAGGCCAGTTTGTCTCGCCCGCTGATTTGGCAACTGATGAAGCTATGAATGCTTGACCTGTGCCGCCTCCAGCTCCTGAATAGGGACCTGCAAGCATAAACAAAGTTTTTATGCATGTACAGAAGCAGTACGCATATTGACTTTTATTTAATGTTTGCATACCGTCGCCAGTTCTTTTCCAAAGTTCCAAATTTTCTGGTGTAAAATCCCTTGCTGGATCAACAACTGCTGAGCTTTTATTAATGATGAAATCCAACTCAATCGCAGCATGATTATGAAGATTTTTACCTACTGGTAGCTCGTGAATTATCGGAATCTATAAATATTAGTAAATTACAAATGTTATTAACGAAGCGCCGCAGACGCACGGATTGCTCAATTATTACTCAAGTTACTTTAATTTATTTATTACCTTTGCTGCTTCCAAAACATCTCGCGGACCTACTCCAGAGCGCATCAGCAATATGGGAGATCCGTATGCGCCAGCGCAGATAATAATTTCCTTTTTAGCGTAAACAACATTCTCCGATGGAGGTGAATTTTGTAACCTTGTTTCAAATCTCACTCCCACTGCTCTTTTACGTGAAAAAATCTGAAGAATTTTGTATCATTTGGTTTAAAGATCATGATCGATTATGAAGTAGTAAGAATGCTGTTGAATTGAAGGTGGTAGCTTACTATTTGAGTAGCGTTGACATTAGTTAAGACTTGTAAATTGGGGGTGGAGGCAAGAATTGGCTCTATGTAGGCAGTATACGAACTTGCTCGCCTTCCGAATTTCTTGCTAAACTCAGTTCTTGAAAAGCCTGCGAATCAATTTTTATTTTGCAATCATTGTAAGTGTCTAAAAATAAGACCAATGTTGTTAAAGGAGCTTACTAATTTGTTGGGGTCCATTCGCGTCTTCTATTCTGTAGCCCAACTGTTCACCTGCTTCTATCCAATAATCCAATCCAGGAGCATATGAGGGCCTGCTAATGGTAACTGGTCCAGAATACCCATGTTGGTCTGATTGTGAGTTAGGGTAACGTATACCAAGTACCAACTCAATTAAGTTTGAAAAAATTTGGACTAAAAGACACTTGAGAAGCATGTTTTCAATACCCGATGGATAATCTCCGACATAAGTTTCGATCCTTTTGAAATATGGGAGCATGTTGGAATAGTTCCAGCTCGCGTCTCCTGTGCTCCTTGCCCAATCATTGTAGTCGTGAGGGCTTCCTCTGTTGAAATGCATATAGTTCAAAGAGCTCGTTCCACCAAGCATTCGCCCACTGATAATCCTTGCAAACTATGACACAAAAAAGGAGTTCTTAAACCGGACATGTTTTAAACTTACATGTTGTTAGTTCTGGAATATTTCATATCAAGCACATACGCCATTGAAACGCACTGCTGCATTTTGTTGCGGAACGCTCGTATATCGAAAGACTATATCTGGATCTGATACAGATCTTGGGGCGTATGCTGGAATCTCGTTTCCTTCCTTGGGGTGACCACCAGATTCAAGAACTAAAACACTGTGCTTTCGACTTTCAGCCAGTCTTCTGGCAACAACTAGACCACCTGTACCTCCACCAACTAAATATAAAGATATTCCCTATGTTATACTTATAGACATTCTGAAAACGGGCCAAAAGAGGATTTTGTTTACTAACCAACAATGAAGTCGAACGGTTCCAAGCAGTTAGCACATGACACTGCTATTACCAAAATAAGTATAACTAAAGTAATGGGGCAACTTGATTCACTCTTAGTTAGCACATTTGTTCCTGTCGGTTTCATTTTGATTTTAGAATATTTCCAAGCTTCATGATTCATGGTCGTCAATCTAAAAACCTGTACCTTGCCCAAAACGTTTTATCAGCCGGGATAAAATCTTATTAGCTTCCAATGTTTCGCCTTTCAACTCCAAACTTCTAATGAGGCATTTGATTGAGCTGCTAGTGTACTAGCGCAATTATTCCGTGCTTATTACTCGTCCAGTAAATTCAAAGATAACAAATTTCAAGGATGAACAAAGCATAAAGATTTAAATGATTAAACTAATATAAGAATATTGCATTTATTTCTTTTTTGATAACTTACACACACCACGTGATTAGTGAAAATTAAAGGGGCCTAGCCACTTGCCTTGATATAATATGATGAGACCCAAAATTTACGTAAAGAATTGTTTTAGGAAGTATGAATTGTACTACAATTAGTGTAGTTCTGTCCTTTAAAAATTATTCACTTGTGTTAAAATATTAATGCTGAGATGGTGTAGTGCAAAGTTTAACACAAATTATACATCAATCATGATAGCAAACAGCGATAAGTTGTAAACAAATTCCGACAAAAAATCTTCCGTATGCAAAACAAAATCCAACTGCCTAGCATCTTTACAGCAAAAATTTATTAAAAATACATAATTAACCTGACTTTCCAGGAGTAGCAATCCATACTATATAATTAGAATGCATGTGCACGTTTGTATTACTTTGTTTGAGAAATGAGAGATTTCAGTTCAATTGTTTTACATTTAATTGTTAACATGATAATAATCTAACTCTTTACTAGTCCTACTATATGCAGTAACATCTTGCCGATGTGTTCACGCATCAAAGATTATAGTTTGTGGTGGAAAATTATATATATTTGATGATTGACGATAAACAACTGGGAGGAATCAATAAGCACTCAGCCTTAGCATTCAATTCAGCGTTTTATTTCGTAGCTTAGCTAGCTTATGTTTAGCTAGATGGGATCAGAAATAAATATTGTGCGTAACTGGCAACGCAAAACCAAATACGCATTATCGAACTTTTATAATTATATAAGATTGATGCTTCTACTCCAGTAAGGTTGTTGACTTATTACTGATTGATATACTAAAAATGATACAAAGTTAAAGTTTGTTGCAGCAATGTCAACTCCAGACAACGGAATCCCTTTTTTGGAGTGTCCCAAAACTAACTGACAGAGTGGCAACTGTGTACAAAAGTTGGCAAATGCCTAGTAGTCACGAAGTGTAGCAAGTTTTAGATGTAAAAAATTAAGCCATCAATGAACGAGTTGCTGGAACTGAAACTAGTCTGCAGTGGCTGAAGACATAATGACCAATTGACCATGAACATATAAGGCACATGACTGCTTGAAGTAATCGAGTACATTGAAAATTATTCATTATTTTATTTCCAATCTAATTGGAACCATAACCATCCACGTTGCATCAATTATTGTATTTTATTGCTTATAATCATTCAAGGTAAATCTGATTGGGATTGCACAAACGTGGAGAGGAAGGGTGGGGTAGAGTGTATTAGATTATTAAAAGTGTAATTAACCGGCAATAGATAACGATTTCAACACGCAAATGCTGTTTTTGCTGATTTTAAACTTTATCACAAATTGCACAGTATCACAATGGGGTTTTAAGCATGAAGTGAATATACCTTGGTTTTAAGTTAGTGTAACAAGTACCATTTTAGAGTAACTCAAGTTATAGTCCAGACTAGAGAAGCTCACCTATAATCTGATTACAAGTAAACTGGAATGTCAAAGTCTACATGATATGTACTTAATTATCCAAATGAATCTGTAAAAAACGACCTTCGGCATGATATAAAATTTATTATAGCTTTAATATATAGCTTTAATAGATTTTAATAGATTATCTAAAAGTTGAGATCATTCATTACTTTTATACAATACGTTCATTATTATGGCTGTGTAAAGTTATTTGTTTTTACAATATAAAAGTAAGTATTAATCCAGCATTGACTTGATGCTTTTCTTGCCAGTTTTCATGAAATCTTGGATCATTTCCGATGCTTCACCAAAAGTATTTGAGTTGGCAAAATAGAGATTAATAGCAATTCCAATTATGAGACTAAAGATCACCATCCTGACTGCGGACCGAATTATTAACACACTTATGTCGTATAGGGTGTAAATAAGTTTGGGTAAGGTGTATAGAAAAACTGCCAGAACGAGACATTGCCCCAGGTTAAGTTTCTCCATGTAGTGCCAGGTGTTCCAGAACAACCGTTGGTAGTACTCGGTAGACATGATGGCAGCGAGTCAAAATCAATTCAATTCTGCAATTTCAATAATTGTAACACTAAATTAAGTTTTAGGATTCAAAATGAATAATGAATAACCTCCAGAAAATGTCTTTTTTTAAAAGCTAACCTGCAGGAAGTTTTCCGTCAGTTCAGAGGGTTATGGAAGTTGAAGGCTACAGGCAGAGCTAGTTTTAGTTTATGTTTGATTGGATGTGGACGCAAATGACCTTTTTCCAGTTTTGAAGAAGCCAAGAAATACGAAAATACAAGACAACAATGCTCATGTGTGTAGTGGATTGTGTAGGCAACTTGCATTTTATTTATAGACAGTCCCAATCCAAATATGTGATCCAACTAACGTAATCCTATAAACCACTGCGTTTTGTTAGGTCCAATGTAGCAACACGTATTATTCATAGTGTGCTTCACACAAACCGCATCAAATTGACGTGATTAGGATGTAGTATGATCAGTGTATATAACTGCATTATAAAAATCAGAAAAGCATAGGACAGTACGGTACATATATTTTCTTGCAGTTGACTTGTTGTTGGTACACGTAAGCTTTAGATTTGGAACTTGCACGATAAAAGAAGGTTGCTAATTGCGTCAATTGTAACAATTCACGTCATCATGTACAGGCCTTTTTTTAACTAAACAATAACTTATTGACACCTCCGTAATGTATATTAAAATAACGCAAAATAAATGTTTACACTGCTTATGCTTATGGTGAATGAGTAAACCCCAAGACCACCAATATGCATCTAACTAATCGCTGCTGCTGCTGATACGCTATCGCTTCCTTCTGCTTGTGATGATAACAAAGTAGGTTTAAATAATTCGTATACTTATTCATATCAAAGAAAAGTGCTGTACTTCTCGGTACAGAATGCGATGTTCGTAACGTCTGTAGTAGAAGGACAGTAGAGCACTGAATCCCTTCATTCAACATTTATACCGTATACGTACGTGTCCCTTTTGATTACAAGCAAGTGGGAAGATACTTAAAAGTATATTGATATCGACAAAAATGATCACAACTGTAAATCTGAAATGCATGCAGGACAGAGTGTACATACATATAAATTAACGAAGAGGAAGTGTTTTTTCGATCAATCCAGTTCGGATATTTTTAACTAACGTATCAAGATTTATTCAGTAAATGATTATCTCACAACGCTAAATTGTAATGTTCATAACTTAATCAACCATAGTAGGAAGATATATTGAATTATCCATACTGACCATTCTTCCGACGACATTATGTACAAAACTACGCACGATAGTTACATCTTACGCTCGGGTTTTTGAAAAAGTCATCAATACATATACTCATACGTCATTTACTCCCAATTAAATACACACTGACTCATAGTACTCGTATTACTACTTTTTACAATGATTGGTTAATTTGAAATGCTATGTATATCATTGATTGAAGTGAAGGCAAAGAGCACGGGAAAATGAATTTGATTCTTACAATAATTATTAGAAACAAAACAGTCCCCACATTATATCCATTCATTCATGCAGCCATTTAAATGATTTCGACAGTTGAAAACTTATTCTAACCTAATGCAATTTACACGTATAATATATGTAATATTGACAATTGAGCTTGCAAGTCATAATGCTCATGACATGAGGTACAAACTTAACTTATTTATGGATTTCCAGGCGGACTAACCGCGCATACAAAGAGAATTGTTTTCTTCTCATCATCCCTCTCATCTACACCAGAGTTTGTGATTAAATCCACACAAAAATTAAATGTACTAAATGCACTTTCAATCAATTCTCCCTTTGCGTCTCTTATATTCGGATGTTTGTAAATCACACGACCGTCTCTCCTTAACTTGAATCTATCAATTTATAAGATTCAACATTTATAATAAAACATCACATATTATGATTATGGTCAAGAATACTTTAGAATTACTTACTCCAAATTTATTTGAGCCAAAGGATTCATAAGCTGTACCACATCACTGCTAAACGGAAAAACTAGCGTGACGTTCTTGTAGCAGTTGTACTGAAACTTTGGAGGATATTTTTGCACTAAATGGGGCGTCATGCTTTCAAGTTCGTTATCTGAAACCTTTGTTGTCATATTGTTATACAATACTGGAAGGAATGGGGTGTCTTCGGAAGCCAAAGGTACACAACCTCGTTTCTTTCCACCTACACCTAAACTGTACACTTCATCTGGTGCGCAACATTTTTGAATACAAGGTGTCTGGGGATCCGAACAATTGGTTTTGCAAACAAGAACTTCTACAATGTTTGGGAATACCCTATAAATAATAGTACAAATATTGTATTCCTACAAAAAATTTACTTTTACAGTGTTTATTATTGCTTTACCCATTCACGCAAAATTCTCCTTGTCTATAGTAGTCATTTCCCATTTTCAACATGCCATCGGGCATCAGTACTGGCTCGGTAGGAGACAAAAGTTTTCCTAGATTGTGCACAAATGCCTTTGTCCATTTTTCACATTTTAAAGGTTGAACCTCCAGTCTAATAAATTTCAAAGTTAATTATAATTGTTACACCGATACAATTCATTTGAGTAAACGTTTTTCCGTTTAAACATTTTATCGTTTTTACCTGAACTTTGTAATCTTGTGAGTATGCATGAAATTTGGTGATGCGATCCATAAGCTCGATGTTGAATTCATTTCTGAAACAGCTTTCAGTTGTGATCCAATACCTGAAGATTTACAGTGATGCGAAATTTCATTATTCCCATTATCGTCATCAGCGTCAGGGTCGATTGGACAACAAACTGGAAGCACTGGTGCTGGTCGTGGAGTTGCCGTGGTTGAAGGAATGGATGTTGTTGTTGAAGTAGTCGTTGTAGGCCTAGTAGTAGTAGTAGTCGGTTTTAGAGTGGTTGTAGTTGTAGTGGTGGTGGTTGGTTTTTGGGTGGTTGTAGTAGTAGTTGTTGTTGTCGTAGTTGAGGTAGTGGCGACACTACTTGCAGAAGCAATTTGATTATTTGTAGCAGATGCAACCAAATTGTCCTTGTATGTTTCAAGTTCTGGAGAAAGCAAATCAAACGCTATCAGTAACTAGCGGTATAATATGATATATAAGCATATTATAATTCTAAATCAACGTATTTACCTTCGGGTGCACCTAAGCATAAAAATAATACGGTCTGGTCTAACAAATTTCTGAAAGGCATGTTTAAACCGTAATTTTTCACTCCATCGGTAAATAAATATTAATAATTATTATTATATAATTATAAAATATAATATTGTAATATAATTAGTATATATCATTATATAATAAAATCATTTATGTAAATATAATTTTTCACTCCATCGATGCAATAATTTGTTGTTCTCTTCGATTTCGAAATCGCAACAACTCCACGTGAGTCGTCTGGAGACATGAGCCATCCATCTTTACGCATTTTAAACCTATTAATGAGCACGCAAAATAATTGGTTAATTAAACTATACAATTCCTTCCTATTTCTTCATAAGTTATTTAAATGCATTGTAAAAATAATTTTACTTTAGTGCAGCAAATGGGTACCGCAACACTGCTGCTAAAAAATCCGCAACCTGTTCGCCATATGGAAATACGGTTGTGGCATTCCTCGGACACAGATGACGGAAACTGGTTGGATTAGACTGAATGACATGGGCTCTAATTCCAGCATCCTTTAATTGTTGAGCATTCATCCGTTCCCCTTCTTCGCTGTAAAGGGCCGGAGTCCAAATCGACTCATTTCTACTCGGATCCACTCGCAAACATCCACCACGTTGTCCAGCCATCCCCATACTGTATATTTCATCATAGCCACAACATTTGTGGATGCATGGAGTATCTGGATTGGTGCAGTTTATTTTGCAAATCTGAACCTCTAGACTATTTTCATTTTCTCTGTAAAACGATAAACATTAGATTTTTCTGTCATTGAGAGCCACTTATCTAATACGCACATTTTAGGTAACTTTTTAAGAGAATTGATAAAGACTAAAAGCAGTCCTTCCTCAATATTTAATTTTCTGCTTAATAAGAGCTTTTACTTTCTGAAATTTCAAAAAAGAACAAAAAAAGCCATGCCGTACAGCGTTTGATTGATTGCCCTGTTGTAAATCGTTAAGATTACTTTGCAGTTCAAGTCGATAGTTCATAGTGCCCCATACTTTGTATGATAATATGTTAGCTAACAATATGCAAAAACAAACAATTGGGCTTCTAATTGCAAAATCACAATTAAGAAAATCGCAGGCTGATTACATTACTTTAAGCCAATTTTAGTGAAAGGAGCTAGCAAAAACAGGCTCTATAGAAGCTGGTTCATTAATAGCTGAAAAAATTGCTGCACTTTGTACATAGGGAACCAAAATCGAATAACGTGATTTATCTTCTTGATAGCTTCGTGAAACAAACATCACAAATCTGCAAAAGTAATATGCAGTGAGTAAGTAATATGCATTTTATCAACATACATGTCAAATCCGCACTCGTATCGCAACATTTGCAGCATGACAAGGTTTTTCTTAGAAGTTTCTTTTTTATTCTAGGAGTATTAGAAATCTTTTAAGCAGCAGCGGTAGTGTATTTACCAATGAACCATATTTTGAAAAACTGTTGATGGGCATGTAAGAAGGGTGGATAGCCTCTTTAAAAGAAAAACTTTTTTTGGGTTTGATCACAGATTGCTTTATAATTATTGGTCACGGCTGGTACTAGTAAAAATGCTGTTTCGAACCAAACTCAACTATCAACTAACTCATTTAGTTATGTTTTACAGCTCTAGAGTTCTAGGCCATTAGTCTGCCGCTAATTTAGACTAGACGGTCTGGATTCCCAATTTTATTACTTCAACACAAAAAAGGTTCAAATCACCAATTCATAGGTTTAAAAAGGAAAACCTATAAGTAAATCATCCATATTTATTGCTTACCCAGTTCCTCTAATGCAATACTCATCACGGTGGTAGAACTCATTCTTATATTTTAGCATTCCGTCAGGTAAAAAGTGATCCGCAGAGTTAGCGACCACAGATGCCAACGGCAGTTGTGAAATAAATTTTCCATCTTTGCAACCCGGAGATGTTGTTTGTAATCTATAAATAAACGAATAATATATTTATTGATTCATTCTTAAAAATTAGGCATATGTTTGTGCATAATTAGTTTGTAAGTGGTTTTTTAAAAGTGTTGCAAACAATTCTTGTATTTTTAGTGCAATAATAATTAGGTTTAATTTTTAGACAAGTGTCGAAACAGTAAGCTTATAAATTACTCAAAATTATGTCACAATCACCAATGATGTCAATTTGTAGGTAGTACACAAAGTTTCATAAATGTTTTAGGCAGATAGTAGTTCTTCACTCATTTTTTCCCTGAATCTTATCATTTAGCAATCATGTCCTGTTTTCGCCAGCAAGCATGCCCTAAATTTACGAGCTTGCAATTTGTCACCCTCCTGCCAGAAAAAAATCCAGCATAATAAGATGGAAAAAATTAATATGTTTGCTCTACACATGTAGTTAGTTATTCATCCTAACAAATTTTCGCACTAGCCTAGCCTCTCGGAAGCGTGGTAGACATACCAAAGGCAGTTGATGTCGAAGATGGAAAATTATGAAATATTCTTTTTACTTACATTCCGCTCTATTAAACAGCAGAAATGAAGTATGAACACAAGGTACATAAAATGAATCATGTGGAAGGCAAAAGTTTTGAACTAAATAACGTCTAAGAAGGCAATTGGTTTGACACTATCTGCACCAATGGATATCCGGTTGCTGAGAAAAAAAATTATGGAATAATCTATAGCATTTTTACATTTTTTCATCCTAGAAAGATACATGTTTTTCTGATTTGCATTACTTAAATAATGCATAAACAAAAATCAAAGCAACAAGTGAAAGGGAGGGGTTATATGTATATAAGCTGCTACGCATTCACAAAGAGCTCTTGCATGTCAATTACCTGTTTTGGAATTACAAATTAGGAGTATACTTGTGCACTTCTTCCCTTGATGGCTGATGCACGACAAGAACAACATAATTTCAAGTGTTTTTAAAAGTTATATGGATACAATGTAAGTACGAGTACCTAAATTTATTCATGAAATCGAAATCGACGCTGTTGTAGCAGTCGTCCTGAAATAATTCAACCTAAGCGGAAGGAGTATCGAAGTTGCTCTGCTGCATTCACTCACTCAGTTGACATAATAGCCATAAAACTCATTGATGATTTACAATTTATGTAATATGAGACTGACGTAACATAAGCAAATCGAAAATTGATATTCAAATGATAAATGGGTTGATTATCATTAAAGGAGTCGATTTCATGATGAATCATGTCAACTACAAATCAACATAATGATGGTTGGTACTTGGTAGTCGGAAGCTTGTTATCAAGATGAATGCACTGGATGGATAAAACCAATTAATCTAAGATCTTGACAGTTGCCTACTGTACTCTCAGCTAATTTTCATTCAACATCAAATATCATATATAAATGATACAAAATATGACCAATCTATTTATCTGAACATAAACTGTTGATGCGTTAGATATTCAATGTAGTTAAGTTTTCAATTATTGTAACAATGTTTGGATTGATTGGTCATTCACGGTTCATCAAATCATCTTGGGTGGGATTTACATTCACACGGCATCACTATTTTTATATTTTTGACGACTAGCATGGCTTGATGGCTTGTTAAATTTTAACCCCCTTTTAAATCATGCCAGGTTACAAGTAGACAGTCTACAATAGGTATTCGTATTAATCTGATTTAAAGTCACCTCTGAAATTGATGTGAAACTACAGACACGAAAGATGCTACTGCGTCATTCCCAGGTAGGAAATGGATAATTGATACGTTTTTTATAAAATGTTAATAAAGCATAGATTATACAACATGAAACTGATAAAGATTTACTTACGCATATTCAGTATCCACTCCAGTTGCCACAAGGTGTGCTGGTGCCTTCCAAATCATGCTTTTACTTCCGAGTAACAACAAGTAGTGTTCATCTTTTCTATCACAGTTTCCCACAAACTTATTTCCGGAAGCACGCACGTTATCACAGCACACTGATAATTTTGGAAGAATAATTGGAACAGGAGTTGTCGTAGTTGTAGTAGTAGTGGTAGTAGTAGGCTTTTCCGTTGTCGTAGTGGTAGTAGTTGTCGGTTTTTCAGTTGTTGTAGTCGTAGTTGTAGTGGTCGGCTTTTCGGTAGTAGTAGTAGTAGTCGGAGTTGTTGTAGTTGAAGCGGAAGTGGTTGTTGAAGGGATTGTAGTTGTGGAAGGTATTTTTGTAGTTGAAGAAGGAGGTGTACTAGTTATCTTAATCGTATACGAAAGCTGATTCATAACAGTGGTTGCATCGTCTTCAATCTTATCATTAAGTGCATTAATGCTACCCTCACTGATACTTTTGGTAACAATACTGATATTTTTTGGGGCTAAAAAACTGGCACTTCCGGAACTAGTTGTTTCTAAATTGATGAAATTTTTCAGGTTTCCTCCAGGAATCCCATGCTCCATCAAGTTATAAACTAAAATCACTGCAGCTGGAATTAAGCTCACAGCCAACGCTGCACCGGTATTAAGCGGCATTTTGAATGTTATTCACCTTCAAAGCTTAGTTTCCGCCTGCTTCTAACGCAAAGTTAGCCTCCTATGAAATTTTAGATTTTTGAAGTTCACTTACTTGGTAATCATGACTAAAAGATGTTTTTTTATGAGTTTCGTTTACTGACGATTCTTGTTTTTACAATCAAGCATGTTGATGATGATGATGCGTGCCTAGCGTATGATGCAGGGGATGTTTGGACTTGCACTTTCTCTAATGGCAGTCGACAACTTGTTGTGACTTCTGTGAACCCTACTACAAGACTATTGTCAAATGTGGCCCTGCTCTCGGCCCTCTGATAAATGAAAATTCTTTACCTACAGACTGTTGATTTATGTTACTAGAATTAAATGAAGAATACCAAATTTTATCAACAATGAACATATTACGTGTGTGTCAATGTGCATGTTACATTGGATGAATGAAAGTAGTCGTACCTAGAGATGGATTACATCTTTTGCAACATGTTTGGTCAAACTGTCAAGTAGTGCGGCATTGCTGCATGCTTCACTGTTTAAGTAACATTGTTGGCAATTTAGCTTTTTACAAAGAGTCAGCAACAGTTTTAGGAGGAGCAAAGATGCATAATAAGACACTGATTGTGATTGGTAATTGTCTGTAAGCTTTCATCAGATCGGAATCTTCAGACGCGTCTAGGCCTCTCATTCTGTCGCTAGAAATGAACCGGGCCACCTGCGGTGATCAACATCGCCGTGAATGTATGTATATACTTTTAAACTCATCCTTGCTCATCTAATTATAATTACCTAACTAACATACGATTTCCTGGTTTATTTAAGTATTCAAAAATCGTGATATTAATATTTACTTTCGCTGATTTAAACAAATTGGTCGCAAGTTTTGTTTGAAAACTTTGAGTGATTTTTGTGATCATTTTCTTTCCCATTTTCACAAACATTTCATGTGATCTATTTTTAGCTTTTTATACATATATAGTGAATGCTGAGCTTTGAAATTATAGTTGGTAATGCCACCACCACTTTACATCAATTAATTAGCATAATTCTTCTCATCTTGTCCGATTTAAAAGTAACATACCAAATACGCTACGACGATTACAGCGAATAACAGACTCGCATAGTAATGATTAGAATTCAGAATCTAATCAAAAAATGCAACTGTCAAATATATATGCCAAATATAATCGCACCAGTCTTATAAAAAGTTTAATCTTTAATATATGCAATATCGAAAGTAATGCAACGCTGTTTGTAATGATATTCAATAAATACAGATACTAACTCCTACTTTTTGTATATGGAAACTTGAATTTAAAAATGCAAGTCTTGCCGATCTGCTTCTGTCATAATTTCCAATCAAACGACATTTCAAACCAGGGTCGTTGTTCGTTTCAAACAAATTGTAAACTGTAGTATATGTAACATAAATATGGATTACTGACCCGGTGACAATTCACAAAGAATGACAAGCAACTTCATTATCTATACAATACATGCATTTTTACATGCATTTCTTCGATTACTTTAAAAATTACGTGCTTTACATACATGAATCATTTATGAAATTTTACGCGTACATGAATACGCAGTTTGGAAAGAAAGCAGAACTCACGACTGACTGACAAATGGACAAACCCAACTTTTCAAATAAACGCATTCGATCAAGCCACAGTTTATCATTTTTGGCTAATGTGTCTGTGTTCAACGCATTCACATAGTTGACGATTACCAAAAACACGTAAAATGTGTTGAATCACACGCAAACGGTAGTTTTATTAACCGCAGGACATTTAGTTAGACATTATAAAACTCATCAGTGCACGCATACTCGTATGATATTATTATGGTATCTTCTGAAAACATCTTCAAATTCTAACCACGCTCGTTAGCCTCACAAGAAACGCATAAAATGCATCGATCATCCATATAAGGTTTGATTTCGCTTGTCTGAGTTTTCGAATGTTGCAAAATTGTGATAATGTTCATCATCACACAGTCTTCCAATTTCATTCAGATTTGATTTCGCATGATGTGCAGTCTGAGAGAGATTCTACTGAACGTAATATATAGTTTTCTGCTCAATATGTTACATGAAACGATGTAGTGTAAATGCAAGCATCATCTCCGTTGAATCGAGTTATCTAGTCAAAGTTGAAGGTGAAGATTAGCAAACAAGTAACTTGAACTAAGTAAGTCAGATTTTCATTTCATATGCTCAGGATGTTGAATTTTCGTTTTTCGTTACAAGCTTTTTTGCCATTTTCACCCTTTTTCAGCTCACTACATGTATCGTAACGTGTCTTTCAAACTGCACGCAGCGTTGTCAAAACAAGAAGCCGTGTATGAGAAAATTGCAAGTCAACAAAAATATGGGCCACTGATTGACTGGTACACAAAATCTATCAAAATGTTCATAACGCTCAGTCTGCTGACGACAGTCTATATAATACCTCTACTGAACTACATGAGAGTTTAGAACAAAATGCGTATGAATGAGCGTAGGGTCATAGTCATAAGGATTCTAACATTTTCCTGCAAAGTTGAATTTCAGGTTTTCGCCGAGCCAATTGCATCTTTCAAAAGTTTTTCATCCTCGGTCCGGCCTTCCATATTAAGTTAAACTTATATATTAAAAGACTTTTTTTGCGTAAATTTCCAAATGCTTCATGTTCATATATACAATACATAAATACATACATAAATGTGGACGAGTCACTTTTGACTTTTAAAAACGAAATCGAAGTAAAATTGGTAGTTGGGAAGAGTTGGGATTAGGTATCATCAAGGCCCCTTAACTTTAAAATTTTACTAATTGCGAAGTGTGCCGCAAATCACCCCAAAAAAAAGTTTATAATTATTACAAGTCAAAATTACAAGTTTCTTTCAACAGGTACCAATTCAAGAAAATATATTGTGCCACATGCAAAAATAATGTTGAAAATCGAATTAAATTTAAATATTTTAGTATTCATTCATTCATTCTAAAAATGGCATCTCATCCGGGTAAGTATAAATCTACTCAACATTTTGCGTCGCATAATGATACCGACAAAAGGTGAAACGATGATAAGGTTGAAAATTGACGTGTCCTAAATCACAGCCTTAAATATATTTTCAAAGAAAATTATCATTATTTCTGAAGACTGACGAAATAATACTGTTTGAACCAATCGTTTTGGCTAGAGAGTCTTTGAAAGACTGTCTTTCGCAAAGCGAAATGTCAACTAGCATTATCCTACCTCTAAAATTAGAAAAAGAAAAAATGTACCAAGGCCGTATAACACACACACAACTGCATTGTGCAAAGATGCCCATTTGGCCATCTGACGTTTTTCCTTGCGACTCTTGGACGGCGCTCCCACATTCAAAAGCTTTGGTGCATTTAGCCTGTGTCTGTGTGCTGAGCAGACAGATTAGATTGTTTCTCTCAACACGACTTGACAGTTTTAGTGAAGTTGTTTGTGAAAAATTTAATTAAATTTGGTAATTGTGTGTTAATTTCAAAAGGAAAAATGGCAAAGTCTACTCTAAAGTTTACTCCACCCGTTATTCACGACAATGAGACGGGATGGGGCCCAACTGGGATTCCTGAGCAGTTTAAAGATATGCCGTATCAACCCTTTGCGAAGAGTGACCGGCTTGGAAAGGTAAATAAACTTTGAAAATGCATTTAAAACGGACGTTGTGAACAAATTTAGTTATCAGAAGTTAAGAATAATGGGTAGTGAACTGATAATTGGGTGATTATCGACATTGGAATTAAGCGTTTGGTGTAATTTTCATTTTTTAATGTTAACAGATTGCTGATTGGACTGGGGCCACTTACCCTGATAGAAGATTTCAAAGTGAGTAGTAATCTGTTAAATGAAATAAATTGTAACTGAAAGAATGGTTTGTTTGATTAGGACTTTCACTAAACTTTGGTTTTATTAATAATTGTTTAGATAAGTACATTTCCCAATTTGGTGTTGGAGCTGGCAACCAGTTTGCCTACTTTCATGATGAGGATGAAAGCTCATTCCAGTTGGTGGACACTACCAAGATTCAAAGGCCAATGTATCAGAGATCAAGATTCCGTCCCAATCAAAAGAACCCGAGGATGAAGCAGCAAAATCGGAATCAAGCTCAGGGCATGCAGCAGCTGAAGTCAAACAAAATGAAGGATCGCAAGATGCAAAACCAAAGGGGTCGAGGTCGCTACGACCAGAAGGGGCCTATGAAGAACAGAGAAGCTTCCGTTACGGTTAAAGCGGACTGGAAAAGTATTGAGGAAATGGACTTTCCTCGTTTGAGCAAATTGTATCTTCCTAATGTCAAGGAACCAGAAGATTTGTACGCGACTAATAATGACTACGCATTTTATATTTGAAATTGGACTGTGATTGTATTTGCATTTAACCATAATATTGTATTATCTCCGTATTTATTATAGGGTCAAGTGTGGGTCAATGGAGTACTATGACAAGTCTAATGACAGGGTCAACGTTAAGAATGAAAAACCACTTGTTCCTATTGATCGTATTCATCACACTGTGACAACATCTGATGATCCTATCATCCGAAAGGTAATGATAAATTTTCACTTTGTACTTAAACTGCTTTCAACTTGTGTTTTGTCAATGTGATGAAATTTTGTGCATAGAATTTGATCATTCACCTCTTTAATATTTGAAAGTTGTGGATATAAAGTCTATGCTAAAGTGAGCAGCTTGTTCTGCAACTTTGAGCATCATTCATTGTTTTAAGTGTAAAGAATAAGCTTACAGTCTTTAGTGGCTTATTCGTTTTTTTCGTAATGAAAAAGTTTAAATTTTTAATTGATGGTTATAATGCCCATTTATAGCTCACCAAGACGGTTGGAACCGTTTATGCCACGGATTCCATTTTGGCTACTTTGATGTGCGCAACGCGATCAAACTACTCATGGGACATTGTTGTTCAAAAGATTGCTGGCAAGTTGTTCTTTGATAAGCGAGACAATACATTCGGTAATACCATTTATTACTTATTTAAAATTCATATTTATTTTGTCTGTTGCATAACATCATCATTAACATTAACTTGTGTTTATTGTAATTTTAGACTTGCTTACTGTTAACGAAACTTCGAATGAGCCCCCACTTGATGATCCTGAAATGCTTAATAATTTGGCTTTGGAGGCAACATTTGTCTGCAACAACTTTTCTCAACAAGTCTTGAAAATGGTCAGTTGTACATTTTACATCTTTAATTCATTCCGAAAAGTCTATTGCAAGCAAACGAAACTCTTGAATCTTCACTGATTTCATTTAGGGAGAGGATCGTTGTAAATTTGAAGACGCCAATCCCTTTATTGGAGAAGATGAGCTTGAAAAAATGGCTTCTGTTGGATACCGGTACAGAAAGTGGGATCTTGACAATGGCATCATACTCGTTGCTCGTTGTCAGCATGATGCAGTTATGCACGGCACTTCTGGAGATGTTCAGTTTATCAATGTGAAGGCTCTGAACGAATGGGATCCTCGGGTACTTATTGCCTCACAAGAGTTAATGTAGAGTTTTAAAATAGTAGTAGTGAAGATTCAATATATACGAAGCAAATTTTTTTTTAGTACTCTGGTGGCATTGACTGGCGTCAAAAGTTGGATATGCAGAGAGGTGCCGTATTGGCCAATGAGTTGAGAAATAACGCATGCAAATTAGCCAAATGGACCGTTCAATCACTCTTGGCTGGATCTGATCAAATGAAATTTGGGTACGTCAGCTTTGTATTGTGCATCATATTCTACCTACCTAGGTAGAAATATAGATAACATGTCGGTTTAAATATTATATTTTTTGTAAAATTTAAGATATGTATCGAGAGTTACTCCTCGTGATGATTCCAATCACGTCATTTTGGGTACTCAGCAATTCAAACCAACCGAATTTGCAACTCAAATCAGCTTAAATATGGATAATGCATGGGGTATTTTGCGTTGCGTAATCGACCTCTGTATGAAACAAGAAGATGGAAAATATTTGATTCTTCGTGACCCCAACAAGGTAAGACGTCATTCAGTCATAATAATATTATTGTAAGTATAATAAATAGTTGAAACTGCATTAATGTATTTCATTTTTCACGTTTTCAACAGCAACTTATTCATCTTTTCTCCATTCCGGATGATGCTTTTGAATCAGATGATGGAGAATCTTCTGATGAAGATGTCAAAGGTTAGAGAGTGCATGCGTTGCATGATGCTTTTCTTTTTGTTTACCTTAACAATTTTCCATTTCAACTCTTGGTAGTAGTTACACAATTGCTCGATACTCTTATCTCATTATCTATTTCTTTTTTATTTCTTTATCTCTGCATGTAGATGACGAAAACTAAAAGTATCGCCGTATTTCGGTAGATCAGACGGATTTCGTTTTGCTTGGTAATTATACCGTACATATTGTATTATGAGCGCCTTTTTAAGTAAGTAGTCGCAACATCACTGGATACTTTGTTTAAACTACTTTATTGTATAAAACAGCATATTCTTACAACAATGGAATAAAATATATTGATGGATTTATAATATAATGTATAATAATCAAATGTTTAGTGTAAATATATTTATTTCACATGGTTGAAAAATCAATTTGCTCCACATTGTCTAAAATTTCCTTCCGTTGAGCATGAAATTCTTTCTTACAAATTGATGACAGTAGCGGTATACATTCAATGTCAACGGTTTCAATAACTTTGGTAGATTTTTTGGACTTGTTATTGTTCACAAAGATCATCTCTGCGTCCGTATTAACTGCATAATGAAAATTAAATTTATTCAACAAAAATGTGAGAAATTATTTAGAGAAGTTATGAATGAATCAATTTTATTTTTCATAGCTTACAACAGAAGAACATTATGCACGTCTTGTGTTGTGATGTTATCCGAAAAGGCTGTGAAAAATGGCCATGTCTTTGTTCCGGTGTTACTTTATAAACTGCCCAAATATGTACCTTAGCTCTTGGGATTAGATTCATTGCTTCTTCATATTTTACAGAGTACTCCCAGTTTTCGTAGTTTCCCTTTTCATGTTGTACCTCAAAATCAAGTCTGAGAAAATAAATATGGTAAATAATGCATACTACCCAAAAGCTCTGATCAAATGGTGAGAACAACAGCTACATAAACTTACACATTAGGATTCAGTTTTTGCCAGTTGGAAAAATCAGCCCAAAATTCCCATACGGTTTTCGGATCTGCTCCGTCAACTGTGAATTCCACAACTTCAGAGTACCGTTTTGTTCGCAAAAATAGCCAGTAAAAGATACACAAACCTAAACTATAATAAGCTACTTTTTTGCTTCCGGGTCGCAATCTAACTGTCATGATTGCTACTTTATAGAGCACAACAAACAAATAAGAAATTTTGGTAATGTTTTCTGGATAACACAGATTTATCTGACTTTGTTCGTGAGATGCGATGATATATTTTTGGTTTGAAGTGTGGTATATATTGTAGCTTATTCCAAGACAAACTTCTAACAACTATGAGTTACTGTACTGTGTGATTATTCCAATATTCATACAGGCATCAGAAAGGCATGTTAAACGTTTTTTGCCTATTGTATGAAGTATAAGTTAAAGATGATTGCTGCATAGCATAGGGTACAAAGCTTTTCTTTTGTGAACGTGGTACTGCATAAAGAATATGCTGCATCTTTAATCTGGTGAAATGAAGGCAGAGTAGCAAAGTTGTCAAGTAGAAAACAGTAAGACTTTGCAGCATCACACTACACGGTCTTGGCCAATGCATTGCATTTGTTTAATATCTTCGATTCTCAATTCATTGGAGTTTTAAAACTACGATGAAATGGTTGCATATGTTTCGTAGTGGCACACTCAACGCGATGCGATATATACTCAAGAAATCTTCTGTTCAGTTTACAAGGTATAAAAATGAGGAACTGGAAGTCATATCTCGATAATATCATGTAAGCTTCCTGCCTTGCGTAACTCAGATAAAAGTTCAGACAGGCATCCTATTCTGTACCATACTACTATATCTATTCCTTACTAATTCTGTTTTACAATGTACAATACTTCTCTATATGATGGAAAGTGTTCTTTGAGCATGCATTAATCTACCAATGTCTCTTACATGACTATCCTCCAGGCCTCCAGTAATGAAACCAAATTTCGGTAAATGTAAAAAAGTATACATGATCCGGAAAAGTTTAGAAAAATAACCATTTGCGCTTTTAAGTAAGTTTGTAAGTTTATTTTCTTGCTTTCATCGTCAATCAGAAATAAGAATACTTTAAAGACTACATAACATCATGAACACCCATTTCATTTGGCATGAATAATAATATTTGCTTCAACCGCCGCCATTTTGTGAATTCTACTCTACCACTTAAGAGCTACGTTTCATACTTATATTTCAGGTCAAATAAGAACAAAAGGGTTGTATCAATGTGAAAACATTAAAAACTGTTAATTTGTTTAAAAACCGTTTAAGCGTAAAACAAAAAGTAACACAAATGCTAACCTATCGAACTTTAAATCATTCATATCGTAAGTATTCAAATTCGCCTTTGGTAGAACATCTCAAACAAAGGTAATACCATACCATGTTTACCAAACTATCGCAATCACCTGCATAACATTAAAAACATTATAACTAATAAGTATTGTCTATCACAATCAACGCATACGCACTAAAAAGTCACCGTAAAGTCGACTAAACAAAGAAAATCACAATTTAAGAACGTAAAACTGTGGAATATATCTACGTGATTACTGTTAGTTTAGTACTATACATTTCATACAGATAAAAAAATTGAATAAATATTGCGAGTAAAGCACAATATACTGACAAATGCTGAGTTCAGGAGTTGATTTCTAGAATTCACAGTCGGTTCATATCAAATCTAAATTCGTAAGATGGGGTAATGATATGAGATCAATATCTGGTGGCAAGAACTTTTCGACATCTTCCACGCCTCCAGTAAAAGAGAGCTCTGATGATGTCAACGGAGGGGGAGGAGGAACTTTTCTTCTTCGTCCAGCATCTTCCTTAAATACATAAGTTCCAAATGGAAGATCCAAAAGGTGTGAGAAAAAAGGAGTATCAACCTATGCAAAAATATCAAATGCGAATTTAGTTTAGATATACATTGGTAACTTAAGTTCTGCTCTTCTACGTTATCCAGTAGTAGATTCTTTTACTTACGTGTATTACAGATGCAGAATTTCCCATGCGATCCATTTCATCTTCCCTAATTGGAATAAATTGGTCTCTGGCAATTCTAGAGAGTTTGTCTGCCATTTCAGAAATCTCGCCAACCGCCTAAATAAATATTATATTGGTTATACATACATCAATGTTAGCTAAAATTAATAGTCAATTTCGTTTCTGTTTAATATTAATCAATACATACTTGACGGATTCCACAGATTTTGATTTGCTCTTTGACAAACTGCCAAACATTTCTACGCTTTTGATCGCTGCTGTTGTGACTGACGTGTTCAACAACAGTCTCTGAGCTATCCATTGACGCATCACTTTCTATGCATGTACTAAGAGGGGTTTTCGGGAATTCCAGGGCACTGCCACTTGTAGCAGTTTTTTGTTGCATAATGTTTCCCATTGATCCATTTGCATTGCCAATTGACGAATGAACAAACTTTCTGGCATAATTTGTAGACTGAAAAATTTCTCCATCATTGGCATCTTCCGTAGTCTCCAATAAAACAGGAGTTACCAAATGCGCCGTAGAAACCGGTGAGGCTACTTGCTCCTCAATACAAGGTTCTCCAATTGACTGACCAGCTTGTAAATTTCTCTTAGCAGAGGTCGGAGACGCATCAGTATAGAGTGGTGGGGCTGAAGATGGATTGCAAAATGATGATATTGACATAACGTTCAACTGACTCAACCTAGAGGATTCCATGTTTTCCAAAATCCCATCCCCTAAATCCATGAACAGTTCTCCTTTACACAAACTCTCTTCTGGAATGGTCAAATTTGAAACACTAACAGGCTGTAACGAACAATCAGGAATGGGAGGTGGAAACGGAGAACGTGAACGGAACAACATCGGATCGACAGGAGAATTACAAATTCGTTCTGGACTACCTGAACCGTCTTTAGACGAGGGATGGATACCATCGGAGTTTTCTGGTAAACCAGGAGACTGGCATTGCGACGGTGGACTGCTGGGAATAGAATATGATGATGGAACGACATCCACGTTTGATGAATTACAATGCAAAAATAAGTTATCTGCCTCGTCAGAGGCTGAACTGGGAACAAGGGAAACATTGGTGACAACATCTTTCGTAGGTTGATAATCATTACTACTACTGCTTGTTGCTGGATAAAAGAAATCATTTCGTTTTGTAGTTTTAGCTGTGGTAGTGAAAGAGATAAATGAATCGGCTGCATTATTAGACTGAAAATTCCCAATTGGCAAGGCTGAACTTATACTTCCTTGCAATGTGCAACTGGTTTCGGAAACAGTTGGAGAAAGGCTTGTTATTGTTGTGGTTGTACTGTTTAGAGTCTGTGATAAGTTTATGTTGGTCCTTAATGCTAACTGAGAAGTTGGAACTACTGTACCCTGGTCATTTGTACTTGTTGGATACTGGGACTGAGATATAACTTGATCTGCTTTATGATGCTGAAATTCTTGGAAATGGGATTTGAGTTCTTCTTGATTTATGCATACTTTCAGACAAACCTCGCAACGAAATGCTAACTCTGAACGAGATTTCTTTTTCTTGACTTTTAAAGAGTTGCGTGAAGAAATCGCAGAAGAAGGACTGGATGTTCCGGAACTTGCCTGCAGAGATGCAAAAGCTGGAGAATGAGGCTGACTCACCGGTTTCGATATTCGCCCTGTCCTCGTTGTAGTTGGTTCTTTCAGTAAGTAAGCTAATTCGGCATCTTCTGCTTCCTTCTCTTTTTCATCCTCTTCCGAGAACTTTCTCTTTTTTGCTTTCTTTCGCTTTTTAACCTTCTTTTTTTTACTTGTACTTGATTTAGACTTAACTTGTGTAGCCGTGGCTTGTCCAATGAATGCTGCACTGTTGGTAGCAATAACATTAGGTATTGCAGTAATTCCCGGCAAAAATATTCCATTAGGTTGGATGGAAGACTGTGATATCGGAGGCTGAATTAGGGCAACCCCATTTGTGACTACAATTGGCAAACCAATGCTTCCTGAGCTGATACACTGTAATGCAGTTACCCCATTTCCTATTACTGTTCCAGCTTGCGTAACGGCGACTGTACAATTCACCGCGGCTTGTACAGCACCGGATAATTTAGGGGCTAAGGTTGGCAGAACCTTTGTTTGAACAGGTTTTGGAGATGTTGGTAGAGCTTTCGGTAGAGTGGTTGGCACCGCTACTCTGACAGGCGTTGATGAAGATGACGGCAATGTTTCATTCTCTGCTTTATTTTTGGTAGCTTGTAAATTTTCAGCAGCAGCATCGGTTTTTGACAGCTTCTCAGCTTCCGCTTGCTTTCTCTCTTTTTCTCCAACATATGCTTCCAAACGCTGCTGTAGTTTCCTTGGATCAATGACAATGATTTTAACAGGCCGGACTGCTGGTTTGGCTGTTCCATTTCGAGACCTAACTCCATTCTGTTGTCGACGCTGGGGTTGATTGTGGGACTGGTGCGCAGTCGTTAAATTCCTTTCACTAGCTAACATTGACGTCTGTGTTAAAGATGCAAATATTATAGCACCTTTTCAAATAGGTCAGGAGATGGTGGCTCCTTTGATAGGTATAACTGGAGAGGAAAAGCATGAATACAGCCAAGTCTTCAGATCCAAGGGTAATTGTTTTTGGTGCACCACTCTCTGTAAATCGAAAATACATCCATTGTTTTAACAACATTGAACATTACAATTCTCCTACTAATTATTACTAACAACTTTACATAGTCTTACGTTCGATTACTTTACACTTACACATGCATAGCAATAATCATGTACTGAATTCTTCAGAGACCACTTTTACAGAGGAAGATCACTGCAGGACTTTCCAGCTCTTAATTATGGGGGATAATTGGACGGATCAGACTAGTTTGGCATCTTTCCACCTTCCTGAAATACGAAAAAAGTGGATTATTATAGCTTAAGTTTTCTGAGCTGCCACAAAATGCATGTCATGAATTAAATACCACAGGGTGCATTAAAATAACGTACAAAGTTGGTTTGTAAACACAATTTGTAGCCAAATTGGAAAAAGTTCAATGTTTTTTTAGTATTACAATTCAAAATAGAAGAAAATCACATTACCTTATACGATACATACATAGCTTAATTGGTGATGGATATAGTGCTTCTATGTATGTATGCATGGATTCTTGACAAAAAGGTTGACAAATGGTAGTAAGCACATCATTTCCCGTCACTAAACAATCAACTAACCTTAATAACCTCACCAAGACAAGATAATCAGTAAATTAGCACAAAATTTCCAATTGATTTTCGTAGATGACACGCACGGAATTCTCCGACTAGGGAGAATCCGAATAATTTATATTTCCGTTTCCCGAATTTCCGAAAAACAGTGTTTGGACGGAGATAAAGACTACATCTCAATATTTATATACATTCCTATAGCATAAAATCCATGTTTTCTACTATAAATACTTCTTTTTTCACGCACAAGTGTTCCATCCGATATACCTATAATCTTGTTCATTCATTGCTCCCAATTAGTTATGGATGTGTAAATGCATAACATCAAATGGTATATGCATTTCGTTTCAGTGACAGACCACTTTTATATGCATAAAAATATACCTAGTTCTACCCTTTCGCTTTTATCCACATCCAGCGGATATTCCTAAACCCGTTTCGACAGCGAGAATGTACACTCGGCTTTTTTAAATGGTAAATTTTGAATCCCTCCTCAAGAAAACACTCAATGACCCAAAGCATCCACATGTTAAAAGGATAGGTTGAATCGGATAAATACCCAACAACATTATCCGATATCTCAAAGATCTGCCTAAGGAGATTCTGAAAAGATGTTTTGGACACGTTGACATTTCTCCTATATTCATTTGACTGCAGGTTGCACATACCTAGTCGGCTGAAAGCACTTATCAATTCATCCGGCTGTTTGCCGTGTTTACAGCTTTTTGGAAAGGATTACAGGTGTTAACTGTTGACTTGTGAAAATGGAAATTTTGTTTAGAATACCGTTTGCTATTTTGGCAGTCCCTAATTTAAAAATTCGTAAGCCATCATGGATTGTACAGCCTTCGGCAATGGTTGTGT
>LJIJ01000925.1:0-65879 GCA_001718145.1 Orchesella cincta
AGATCTTCAATCTGAATGTTAAGAATGATACTACAAAATGCGTAGGAAATGTAAACTAAGCGGGATATTAGTATCATCATCATTCAAGATTCTCATCCATATCATAAACTTTCATTGAATCGTTACACGGTCTGCCAGTTGAGTTTGTGCAAGGACACACACACACTGCCCTTGCATGTGCGTATGCATTTCACACTCATTCTGTCAGATTATTTTTCTCGCTAAACTATGAAGAGGAAGCGAAGCCGCCATGAGTGTAATGTGTGTATATGAAACTACAGACACAGACAGCCTAACAACGTACAAGTGGCATGGCATAATTTTAATGAGTAATGTTCAAAGCGAGTGTTAATAATAGCCCAGAATCAAGAGATATCATCAGATTTATAATCTCGGAAATCATTGCGCATTGTTCCATTGTCCCATAACAATAGAAGGAACGGTGTAAACCATAGTTTGATCGTCTATGTTAATTACAGGAAGTGTTCGATGCTTACGACCATATAATGCAGGGAAGGCACATTGCTGCACTTCTGTTTCTTCAATGCGCTTTCAAGCACCTTGAGGGAACTTGTGAGTTTCGAAAAATGCATTTTCGATCACCATAAAACTGAATGAATGGCTGATATGCATTTTTGGAATATAGTCATGATCATATAGTCGTTAATGCTTCACATCTGTGTGGTCCACTTCATAAAAATATCATTGATTTTAATTATTGTTCATGATTGGCGTATTTTAAGGCTTTTCTTACAAACATAAAGTTCCCTTGGCTAAGAGCCTGATTTGTCTTTGGAAAACATGGGCCGTTACGCAACCCCTAAGCGACATCTTCCAAGTTGAATGAACTTACAGATACGTACTACTATAAGTAAATATGATCAAGTGAACTCATGCTTCGTTTTTAAATTGCCAATCCAATGTTTGGCTAATTCTATTGGCCAATTGGCACGTTATTGACTTGCCTGTTTATCTTGTGCAGCGATGCGGGTTCTTTTTTATCTCTTACTGCCAAATTACTATCTGCTTAACGCATCATATTTATTTTGACTATGGGCCGCTTCATGAAAGGCTAGTGAAATGGTAAAAATAGAATGCATGAAAACATCAACCCGTTTACAAAAACTTTCTTTGAGGTAGTTGTTGTGCCTAGGTAGTAGTAGAGAAGCGGCAGCGACGGAACTTGACTAAAATGACATCTTACACCGCCCCGCAGCTCGTAGACAAATAAGCGCGATTAATAAAATATTCCAGACAACACACTTTCCCTCGGAAGGGTCAGGAATGATGAGGAAAAATAACACAATGAAAAATTATGTTTGCGATTTCGCTGATCAGCTTAGGTTTTTGGAGTCACAACCCGTCCAAGAGCACTGGATGCCGGTACATTTTTTCAATCAATATTTTGCAAATTGAGGCAGGTTGCCGTTAATTTTTTTTTTTGTTATTTGTTCATTCAACAACAACTATCATTGTCAAATTTAAGCTACATAGCGGTATTTGTAAAGAAACTGTGTTAACAAAGGCCGAAGAAAAACGGGTATCTTTGTATCAGCTTGTAGTCTTAGCGGATTTTCATAAAGCAACAATAGCAATTCAATGTAGTTACAACATGTACTACAAAGAAACCTGCTGTTCGTTCAGGTGAATATTATGCTAATCATTAGGAAATTCGCCAATGAGCTATGATTGATATCGGATTTGATTGCCAGCCTGTATATTTAGCTCGATACTAGACTTATAAGTTTTTCTATCCAATCTCCAGCCCCAACGAATGATCATAGAATTGGCGCTGTGTTATATGATTCAATAATACCACATCCAATAAATTGAGTATCGCAAATCGCTGTAGCTATATCTAAATGTTAAAACTGATGGGCCAAAAAAAGTATCAATTGAAGTGTGTGCTGTATTTAAGGAGGATTTTTGCGCTTGATCGTATTATGATCAATGACTGATTAGGATTGATTAGTGAGCCATCGAGCCGTTAAGCGATTAAGCTGTTCATGTGGAAGTAACCATTTGTGTGCTCGTTCGTTCATTCATTCATTCATGCCTTCACATAAACGGGAAGGAAATGCAAGACAACATAGTAATAAAAATAGAACTTATAGGTATGCACCTTATAGTGGGGAAGTGGAATTTTAATAGTTTCATTCACATGCATATAAAGCTAGTATAAGAATTAGTGATATATTGCAATTTTTGTTTTTAATATCGAATTGATGGAATTTGATAACTCCACTTTCCTAGTACACCTTAACGATGTTTTAAGGACGTCCTAGTAGCTTGGCTAAAACACTTCCGTAAAAATGGGGTTATGTGAGCCTCCCTTTTAGCTGCATTTTAGACCGCCTTTAAAAAGTTTTTTCTTATTTGGAATAATTTAGAATTATGTAGATTGCAGCTTTTTTTCTGGTGTCGTACATATTTGAGTGGTAAAATAAGAGTTGACCGGCACTACAGAAAATTAAATGTCAGCGATGTTTATGGGAATTTCAAGGTTGCGTCATGACTTGTCAGTCACCAGTGAATCCGTATAGCACGTAAAACTAATCAACACAATTACACAACCGTCATGTAGCATGATGGCTCATTCATGAACATCATCTTCAGAGCCGTGTTGTGCGTATTCGTAAGTATGTTATAAATGGAAAGTTTTCGCTTCGCCGTAAGTCCAAGATTATGCCTAGTTTGAAGTTTGAGGTATATTTGGCTGTAGGGATGATGATGACATTACGCATAAGCAAAAACAAACATCAGCCATCTTCGTCAACTGTGTCTATATGGGATTTGACTATAATACCTATAAGCATTCCATAATGACCCTCCGTCTGCTATAATGTGCACATTCACCTTCATTTTCTGCATTCCCTTTTCTTCTCATCTCAATCTCAATCGGTCGCATAATATTCCTATCTACCGGTATGTATAGCAATTATAAATTATATGATTATTGAAAAAGTAGGTTACATCTCTTTTTGCTGTGTTAATACCCAAATAACCAAAAGTGGATACCCCAAAAAAGATATTTCGAGGCTGATTGTGATTGATAAACAAGACCTGTTGAACATCTATATATTTTTGGGGTATCACTTTTGGTATTTGGGCTAACACAGCAAAAAGAGATGAACCTACTTTTTCAATAATCAATAATTTATATTGCTATACATACCTAAAAGGAATATTATGCGACGATTGAGAATGATATGAGAAAAAAGGAATGCCAGAAAATGAAGGTGAATGTGCACATATATCAGACGGAGGGTCATTATGGAATGCTTATAGCGTATTACAGTCAAATCCCATATAGACACAGTTGACGAAGATGGCTGATGTTTGTTTTTGCTTATGCGTAATGTCATCTCTCCCCACAGCCAATATACCTCAAACTTCAAACTAGGCATAATCTGGACTTACGACCGACCGAAAACTTTCCATTTATAACATACTTACAGATACGCACAACACGGCTCTGAAGATGATGTTCATGAATGGCCATCATGCTACATGGACGGTGTGTAATGTGTTGATTAGTTTTACTGCTATACGGTTTCACTGGTGACTGACAAGTCATGACGCAACCTTGAAATTCCATAAACATCGCCGACATTAAACTGTAGTGCGCGTCAACTCTTATTTTACCACTCAAATATGTACGACATCAGAAAAAAAGCTGCAATCTACATTATTCTAAATTATTCCAAGTAAGAAAAAACTTTTAAAGGGCGTCTAAAATGCAGCTAAAGGGAGCCTCACATACCCCCATTTTTACGGAAAGTGTTTTAGCCCAAGCTAACTAGGACGTCCTTAAAACATCGTTTAAGGTGCTACTAGGCGAAAGTGGAGTTATCAAATTCCATCAATTCGATATTAAAAACAAAAATCGCAATATATCAATTCTTATACTAACTTTATATGCATGTGAATGAATGAAACTATTAAAATTCCACTTCCCCACTATAAGGTGCATACCTATAAGTTCTATTTTTATTACTATGCTGTCTTGCATTTCCTTCCCGTTTATATGAAGGCATGAATGAATGAACGAGCACACAAATGGTTACTTCCACATGAACAGCTTAATCGCTTAACGGCTCGATGGCTCACTAATCAATCCTAATCAGTCATTGATCATAATACCATCAAGCGCAATAAATCCTCCTTAAATACACACACACTTCAATTGATACTTTTTTTGCCCATCAGTTTAAACATTTAGATATCTACACGATTTGCGATACTCAATTTATTGGATGTGGTATTAGTGTATTAGCAATCATATAACACAGGCCAATTCTATGACTCATTCGTTGCTGGAGCTTGGATAGAAAAACTTATAAGTCTAGTATCGAGCTAAATATACAGCTGCCAATCAAATCCGATATCAATCATAACTCATTGCGAATTTCCTAATGATTAGCATAATATTCACCTGAACGAACAGCAGGTTTCTTTGTAGTACATGTTGTAACTACATTGAATTGGCTATTGTTGCTTTATGAAAATCCGCTAAGTTACAAGCTGATACAAAGATACCCGTTTCTTCGCCTTTGTTAACACAATTCTTTACACATACCTATGTAGCTTAAATTTGACAATGATAGTTGTTGTTGAATGACAAATAACAAAACAAAATTAACGGAACCTGCCTCATTGCAAAAATATTATTGAAAAAATGTACCATCCCAGTCTACTTGGACGGTTAGTGACTCCAAAAACCTAAGCTCATCATCAGATCCAAACATATTTTTCATTGTGTTATTTTTCCTCATCATTCCTGACCCTTCCCGAGGAAAGTGTTTGTCTGGAATATTTTATTAATCCCTTATTTGTCTTCGAGTACGGGGCGTGTAGATCATTTTAGTCACGTTCCGTCCTGCCTTCCTACTACTACCTAGCACAACAACTACCTCAAAGAAAGTTTTGTAACGGGTTGATGTTTTCATCATTCTATTTTTACCATTTCTACATGAAGGCCCAGTCAAAATAAATATGATCGTTAACAGATAGTAATTTGCAGTAAGAATAAAAAAGAACCCCATCGCTGCACAAATAAACAGCAGTCAATAACGTGCCAATTGCCAATAGAATAGCCAAACATTGGATTGCAATTTAAACGGTACATGATTCACTTCATATTTTATTATTAGTAGTAGTACGTATCTGTAGTTCATTCAACTTGGAAGATTCCTTAGGGGTTGCGTAACCCCATGTTTTCCAAAGACAATCAGGCTCTTAGCCAAGGGAACTTTATGTTTGTAGAAAAGCCTTAAAACTACCCAATCATGACAATAATTAAAATCAATGATATTTTATGAAGTGACCACACAGATGTGAAGCATTACGACTATATGATATGACTACATTCCAAAAATGCATATCAGCCATTCATTCAGTTTTATGGGTGATCGAAATACAAATTTTCGAACTCACAGTTCTCAAGGTGCTAAAGCGCATTGAAGAAACAGAAGTCAGCATGTGCCTTCCTGCATTATATGGTCGTAAGCATCAACACTTCCTGTAATTAACATAGACATCAACTATGGTTTACACTGTTCATTCTATGTTATGGGACAATGGAACAATCGCATGATTTCCCAGATTATAAATCTGATATATCTCTTGATTCTGCATATTATTAACACATCTTGAACATTACTCATTAAAATTATGCCATGCCACTTGTACGCTTGTTACTGTCTGTGTCTGTAGTTCATATACACACATTACGCTCATGCGGCTTCGCTTCCTCCTTAATAGTTTACGAGAAAAATAATCTGACAGAATGAGTGTGAAATGCATACGCACATGCAAGGCAGTGTGTGTGTGTACCTCACAAACTCAACTGTCAGACCGTGTAAACGATTCAATGAAAGTTTATGATATGATGAGAATCTTGATGATGATGATACTATATATGATATCCGCTTTAGTTTACATTTCCCTACGCATTTTGTATTATCATCCTTACATTCAGAATTGAAGATCTTCACGTAGCAGAGTGGGTGCAACAATGATTAATAAACAAACAGAACGGAGCGAAATTGCATTATATGCTCACCACCAGTCAACATCATCATGAAGATTCAAGATCTTAAATATTTTAAGTGAAATGAACGCGATTTTCCTCTCAAAATTGCTGAACATGAGCGTAAACAAGAAGGGAAAAATTACGGTCTAAAAATTTCTCTTCAAATATACACACATCAAGAGCTGCCATTGTGTGTCTGTCTTAATACAATCATTTTTATATTGAAGTACACAATAGGATACTGAAATTTTTGGCCTGGTTTTGCCAAGTCTAGAAGAAAAACGAGGGGAATATACTGAGAGGAACAACAACAATAATGAAAACGAATGTTTGCTTCATAGCCACAGTTATTAGCGTATGCCTAATAATACCGCATAAAATCCCTCTAGTTTGTGAAGAGATTGTACAAAGGAGCTTCCTCTTCATCATCATCATCCCACAAGTTTTCCACTTGGACATTAAGATTACCATTGCATTCATAAATGAAGATGATCTATTTAGCAAGTAAATGAACAGCACGTGAAATAAAAAGCAATTTGGTACAGTAATAAAGAACAAGAGGGACTGAGAGACAAGAGAAAGAATTGCCGTGTTTTATTCCATATTCCTTGAGTTGTACTTACTCGTAAAAGTCATTACATGCCAATCCCAAAAACTCTTTTGAATTGTCTCAACATTCAATTACAACACTTTCGGAAGACCATCTATATCCTACTATATACGGACATTCTATATTGTAGAATTACATTTATGTCCCTAATTACTCATACTTAAGATAGGTATGCTGCCATTCCTCAGTTCTAGGCTATTGTATTTGTACCTAAACGCTCATATGACTGAATTTTTTATTTACTTCCCTAGCAATCACTTGTCTTTCATCTGTTCAAACACTTTTTCTCTCATTCCATATCTCTTTAAATCAAACAACAGGTACAAAAAGACAATAGAATCCTTGAAATAACAATAATAAAATCATGACATTTGAAAAAAATCATAATCAAAAAGGAAGACTTAATGTTAGAGAAAATCAGTAGTTGGTCCTCCTCTTGAGCCATATCTTGATGAGACAGAAAATATACTAAAAATATCTTTATTTAAAATTCGATTTCCATTCAGATGATACGAAACGAGATTTGATTGAAAACTATATGAATGAAAGTAACAAAAATGAATATCCATCATAAAGAACTTTCTTTTCCCACTTTAGCATCAACATTTTTTGACATCCAGCTAAACACGACGCTATCTAACTTTCATTTACCTACGTGCTGAATATATATTTTAAAGTATGCCCGAATTTCGTGAGACGCTTTAACAACACATTTGTTTGTGCATCATTGGATTTCATTCATCATGTATTCAATAACCCCTTCCAAATGCAGCCTGTAATATACCGTAAATGTAATTCAGCCCGAAATGCAGCCAGAAGTGGAGGAGCCACGCCAACACAGAAGCGACATAGGCAGGGACTCTGAGAAATAAAACTATAAATGAGAAACAACAGTGCCAAGATTGCATGGAGTTGATAAGTGAGCGATTAAAGAACGATTCATCATTCTTTTTATATCAGCCACTTCCATCAAAATCACTTTTACCTCTCTCCCTGTCTCTTCCTTGATCTACAACACAACAATTTTTTTTGCTCTCATCCACCATTCCGTTTCCTATTTCAAATTTCAACCCTTCTCCGTACTCCATTCCTTCCCCAGTGCGAATGTGAGTGTGGAGAAGACATTTATTATGACTATTAATTTTACTTGAGCTATTATTGCCAGCAAGTAAAATGATGATGATGATATTATTACTACAATTATATGATCTCTGTTGTCTGTTCTTAAGAAAACATTTTACTTTTCCTTCTTTGGTGGCTTCACCATTTTGCTTTTTCCTAGCCTCATCATCATCATCCTTACTATAACTTTGCCCATCCTGGTCCATGATGGTCAGATGGATGCGGACATGAAACTGAAGGCAAGCCGAAAAATCTTACTTTTGGATCATGGCGATGAAGATGGGCTGGTTGAATGAGTACTTCTTGATAGTGTGGTTATATAGTGGCAATAATAATAATAATAATTGTAGGATGGGGATCCCATACCGAAGTGTTGTCCGATTCCATTTGCATATTCATTGTTATTGTTACCATTACCACATTATGCGGGTGACCAAATGAAAAAGGAGGAAGATGAAGATGGGTTTGATTTGATGTTCTCTCTCTGTACGGATGTATGCAATTGAAAGAGAATAGGAGCAAGATGTTTTCGTTCTTTCTTCCTTTCTTGACGAAAAGAATGACGTAGCAATTGTTCCATTTAGTCGTGCCAAGCATCAACTTTGAAAACGTTTTTTGTACTTAGGTGTTGGTGGTGGTGTGGCTGACTCTGGAGTGATGTATAGTAGCTGGTAGCAATGAATGCAATAATAACGTTTTTTGCACTTAGTTGGCATCTGGACAACTCTTAAGGCTACTACTCACTCATCATTCAGCCTGGTGGCATGAAATGAAGCCTCAAGTAATGGAAGCAAAGCATATTAAAAAGAATGATTCACACATTCCTTTTTAATAGGAAGAAGCGTGCATAAAGCTCAATCAAATGTGCTAATGTTTAAATGCCAAACCAAAAGCACTGCTGCGGTTTTTCCGTTGAAAAATTAAATGAAAGAGAAATTGCATCTTCTCTTACCTTTAGGAGCTTATCCTTAGAAAACCAAACATCTTCTTCTTCTACGGGAGCTACCACCGGAGCTTCTGGGATATTGAGGTCGTCCCGAGATCGAGATAGTATACGACGGCGGGACACCATGGTGGACGTTCGGTGATGGTCGTCTGATTGGTGTGGCTTTTCAGTATTTCTGAAAGGACAAGAAAAATGAAACTTGAGTACGTAATGAATAGAAAAGTAGTCATTATGAATAAAAGCATAATTATGGGCCTGCATTACATAACGTCTAATGACACCTGTAATGCAAGTACTACAGACATAAAATGAAACCTCTTCGTTCCTACACGCTTGTCAAACCGGCAATTGGAAAGGGAAATGATAAATTCATGGACAACTCTTTCTTCTTCTTCTTTAAAATGCATTCAATATTCTGATAATGATGATGTGCGCGATATGGAAAAATGATTGATTCATTGAAGCGATAAATTATATTGGTTGGTTGAGTAGCTGCAGATGATTCTATCTTCTTCTACCATCATCATGGGAGATCAAGGAAGGCTGATCTTTTTAAAACCAATAATATTTACCATTTGCTGCCACACCACACAACATCCTTTGAAGAAATATGATGTAATAAAGTTTGGTAATACTATCAACTATATTATCCTTCATAATATTATTATCGATTTTGTCTAACCTCAGCCAACCATCCTGTTGAGCTGATTGAAGATGCCACAATGTAAGGCTTTCAATTCAAAATGATATATTTTTGAAGAAAGGCTTTAGGTTCGGATCATGAAGGTGATCTGCATGTAACCACCGTTTTAAGATCAAAGCTAGCCTTGGACCTGTTGCACCTTATCGAGTAGATTAGCCGAACCACAAATCATCCTCCCACTTACAAACAAAACCATATTGCATATCCTAAAATCATCATCATTATTATATGCATTTTGTTGTATATGACTATTTTTTGATAACTTTGGCTTGATAAATCATGCGGAGAAATGCATTGTGCATTGATTAGAGTTTGACGGTTGGACAGCAAATGTCAAAATCTTTTTAGGCCACATTCTCAAAGGATATTAGTTATGCTCGCTCATTACGGTACGGACTGCTAATACAAATCAGATAATAACGTGGCCTAGCCATAGCTGTCCATTGTTCACTTTGCATCAGATCATCATTAAACGTTTTAGGTTGCACATGCTTGCATCATCATCATCATGACTGACTGATAAGTGGAGCAAATGCATCTTGCGCTCAGAAAACAACGGAACATCAAATCAAAGTTCAAAAATTGTCTCGAGCAGCCAAAAGTCTATCAATCCCTTATAGACCAGCTTCGTTTCGTCCTCATCGGTTTTGCTGACTCATTTGATGACTCTTATCAGTTGCACATGTGGAGTGTCAAACAAGAGGAAAAAATGGATGGTAAAAGGGGTTTCCAATGTCATACGTATAATAATTCAAACTAGTAAATTAACTCTACTTTTACGATAACCAACAACACGATTCTGATATGAATGTCTGGTGCATAGAGCGCGAGAGCTTCTTGCCAAGGTCTTTTCATCTCTTTAAATTCGGTCAAGCAGGCAAATAACAAGGAATGCTGTCGGTCGGCAATAAAAAACTAATAATAATAATAATATGCAACTTTAACTGTCACATAATCACATCGTCACTTTTACCGAACTAGAAACTGCACTGCAGAACAAACCAATCAATGCAAAGGTTTTCTATTAGTTCTTCTGAAGCGGCTGCTGCTATTCAACCAAGAAAACCGACCGACCGTGATCCTAGCCCAGTTTTATTCAGTCACTAATGAGCATCAACTCAGCTCTAGCGTCCACCATCACCGTTTGACCATTATAGCATAGAATTATCCCAAACGGCATGAGACAGCAAGGATGAATGCGTATGAAAATGACAATATTCATGCATGACTTGCCTTAGTTTTCGCCTGTTATCATTCTAACAAGGCACCAAACAACCCAGCATTCATCATGACATTGCGTTCCATTGCTCAATTGAATAAATCCAAGAAAAATGAGATTTTATGATGTGATACAATAATTAGAGTCATAGTGCGCAATTCAACCCCAGCACACAACGTCCATTTTTTTATTGCGACCACCTTGTCTCGTACACAATTATGGCTCACCAGAGATTATGTTGGAATGCCAAAATAGAGATTGCGAAAATGTTTCGAATCTTGAGAGACTTAAAATTTGACAAACCAATCCACCTACGAAAATACTTTTACACAACTTCACTTTTCATACTTTCATCTTCAACGATGCAAAGGTTAGAGTGTCTCATCCCATCTCATCTCGTCACATCATCAGTTTGAGAAATTTATCAGGATGGGTGTGATTAATAGCATTCCGACCACAGCCGTCGTTATCTTTCTATCTTGACCATTTACTGGCTTGCAAGGACTAGTTAGTGCAATAATTTGCTAAGCGGCAAATCACAAAACAATTAGGCAAATGAATCAACAATTAAAAATCAATTTGGACAAGTAGCTAAGCACACGGCGATATCGATCCTCTACAAACTGCATTCTGAGCATCTGTGTGTGCACGTTATATGATTATACCAAATTGCTCAGTGGCAGCAACAAAACACCGTTAAAAACAGTAACTGGGACAGTTGAGCATGTTAGCATAAATTTAGCATATAATAAAAAGGGAAAAAATTACTACTGTTGAGAGTTGCATATTATGCTCATAACAGTAAAACACTCCTCTCCACTTTATTTCTGTGTCTTGGTCAGCCTCTCTTGCTGTTTATAGCTTTTCTTGTGATCATTGCATATTATTGCATTGCATTACACTACTTACTTGTAATGCAGCTTCACCCAACCTTTTCAAATGGAGAAATAGAGAAAATAATATAACCAAACTGTAGACTACTGCGTGCATTCAGTTTGAGCTAGCCATTTCGCATTCTTTTTCATCATCATCCTCAACATTTCATTACCAACCATATCAACATCAACATGTCCGTTTAGTACAAAAACGAAACACTTGTGTGCATGTTTAAGATTTGTTGCAACACACAAGAGGTGTAGAGTAAAGAAGCACGTTTATGGGGGCCCAGTCTATTACTTTGCTGACAATGAACGCGATGCGATGCAACATGCAACAATGAGATTTTCGTTTTCATCAGATCAAATGAGTGTACTACTACACAACTAGCCAAGAAAGAGAACTAAAAATATAAAAATGTTATTTTAGCTGGGTTATTATTATTGCAGTTGGTTTGGTTGTAATAAAAAATGTTTAAATGCTCAGGTTCTATTCTTTTGTCAGGGAAATTAGATCAAGAGATGTGATGTGAGTTGGTTTTGGACTTGGTAGAGAAGTATTGCATATTATTAAAATGCATTCACTACGCACTTGCCATACCACCATACCACCGACATCGACATGTAAGGTGAAGGCGTGGAATGGCACTTGATGTTTTGTGATTGTAAAAAAAGACTTGGAGTGTGTTTTCATCATCACCGTGATAATGCAGTTGATGATGATGAATGGTGAGTAGAGGAGGGTACGAGTATTTCTAATGCCAACAACTGATGCTAACTCCTGACTTCTGTTTTGGCTTCAGTTTGGTCATAAAACTAGAACCTCTGGTGAGTTGGTTGGCTTGTGCATTTTATGCGTTTCCAAAAATTTACAGCAAAAGTTGTATACAAAGTAAAGGTTACTTTCGTCCACGTTGAAAAAAAGCCACCACAGCGGACGTGAGACCGAGTGAATTTATTGATGAATCAGGCTGTAATTAGTAGCAATAATGGGATTGTGAAGAGTCTGCCCTCTTAGGATTCTCACTTTCAGTTTCAGTACTCAAATTAATCCCTTTCTTTCACTTAGATCCGTGATAAAACAGTAAATTATATAGCACACTATCAATTTTCGGACTGAAAAAGTATAAATTTGCAATTGTAGTTTTATAATTTGAAGAAATGGGAGTTCCCTTCTCAATCAGTTTGCAGCTCACCTTAATAACCACATATATATTAGACGGCTCTTTTATATTAGCAGCTATGCCCGAGAATGAATTGAATAGAAACATTAAATACCAAATCTATAGCTTGCTAGATAAGAAATGCATAAAGTAATTGCATACGCACATTATGAGAAATTAAATGAAAGTGAATACTGCAGTTTTCCTGCCGTTAAATTACATGTTTTTCTTTTCAAACAGAACCTGTAGCCAAGAACTCAATACAAGCATGCGGTGTGCGCACCCATCCAATCCACTGTTTATAGGATCTGTTGAATAGATAAGCTTGTGACTCAATAATATCACTTCTATCCGCTTCGTTTGAATGAGTATGAATGTGAAACAACAGGTAAGAAGGGAGCAAAGAAGTAAAAATCAAAAGTAATGTTTCTCATGAAAATAATGAACCTGTTCGTGTGTGTGTATGCGGCATAGTTTGCTATATCGCATCGATTCATTCATTGTTTCTTTCTGATTATGATGTGTTTTGTATATTACATTCAATATTATGGCTATACGCACATCCCTTTTTCTTGGTTCTTGCCTACGCGAGCCTTCATGCTGTGTAGGTAGTTAACAAATATGAGTATATAAATCTTTTATTTAAAAATTAATAGCAATAATGCCATGAAGGGAGTATAATTACTTACAAAGTAATGCATTCTGCATCACTTGATCTGACTTTATGTTATTTATAACCGTTTACTTTATCATACTAATTGCCATGTACAGAAAATCCTAACAAAATGGAATACACGATAAATATATACAAAAGATACATCACTCGATGTATTTACGCACTTCCAAAAAAGACTTGAGTTGGAAAAAATACATGTTAAAAAAATTGAAGTTTTGAGTTTGATCTTTTCATGATAGCGTACAAGCTCATTCAAGACAAGTCGATGTCGATTTTAGTGACAAGATCAGAGACAAGGCTAAAAGCGCTCAGGGCTCACTTTTATTGTCTCCCCGTATTAACTTTTAGGGATATCAAACTTCAATTTTTGTTTGTTTGCCATCGATATCTGTCGTTCGCATAATAAAAAGAAAAGGTCCACTGCTCTACTGAAAGGCTCAACATTACACGATTTTTATAGCCTTACGCGTGTTTCACCTTTAGACAAAGTTTCAGCGAGTACTTATCACCAACTCTGATGAATGCCATGCCAGTTAGTAATGCACACACAATAAAGTTAACATCACAAACAAAAAATGATACCTGTTTTTCATTGACTACTTGCAATTTTTGTGCACACGTGAGGTGAAGTACTTTTTTTCAAAAAAATGTGTTTTCTAAATGGCATTGTGCATAGTAAAAAATCAGTTTAAGGATGGTGGGTACAAGTATTCATATTCATCTTTCATTTTTATGTTGTATGTAAAAAAAATGAAATGGAAAGGGCTTCTTAATTTCATTTAATATGGTGCAGTGGCAGCCCATGTTACAAATGTGGTCAACAAGCCTCATAACATACAAAGTAAATATGTTGAATTGAATTCATAACGTATAATAAATATGGAGTGCAATATGTGTGACTACAAACCAAACCAATGCATGCTTTGTACACTTAAGGTAACAAGGTAAACCCTTCGAAGTTTTATAGCAAAATAAATGGTTGTAGTGGTTGGTAGCCTTGTCTTGACTTGTCTTATCATAATTCAACAACAACGCTCGTTCGATGATCTCTTAGCCACGATCACACGATATTATATTCATATATGAACGCTCCTCCTTATCGCGTACACATGCCAGACCACGCTATTAAAGGATATTGTATCGCTTCGCACTTCTATAACTGTTATAGACAGGTAGTATAGTAGCCCCTCTATAGAAGATATGAAGTGCCCATAATAATAATAATACTAGTATGATACCCTCATGTGGGGAAGTTATAGTTCTAAAAAGCCAATCTAATTCCTTCAACGCTAATTACAAACACAATGTGTTTTCTTGACTTATCAGGGGCATTTCATGATATTGATTTCTTATTATCTCGATCGCCTCCACTCTACCACTCCAATTCTTTTGTTACATCGTCGTAAATAATATCTTGGTTATGTACTAATGGACACAAAATAGGTACTTAGGTGTACTTGACTGTAGCGTTGAATGAAAGTCTACTTTGTGTGTTTGAGAGGCTAAATAATATTATTTTTACAATACATACATAATATGCATAATAAACCTAATATCTGCTCGTTACAGTTACAACTATTACGTTGACCATTATGTTATTATTAAATTGTGTGTTTGAGTGAGTACAATTTTATTGTGAACATATATATATTTCTTACGCGCCAGCAAACCGCACCTTTCATTCAATCATCAACATTAGTTGAATTATTACCTATCCACAATGTTGTCTTGACTGATCTGATACTTTACTGAAAGTCAAGTCACACGAGTCCTCATATTTACTTTAAGTTATGTCTATATACACACTAAACGGCTACTTAAGTGTCGCTCCCCGTGCTTCACTCTATAATTGACAAGTTAGGTTTAGAGCTAGCCTTGAAAATTGGCCATTCGTCCAACCAAGCTCAAGCGTACTTGGATTTGGATTGGATGACGTTTCGCTTGTCAATGAGATGAGAGAACATGTTTCTTGTCAGTGTAGTAGCCATGTTTAACCTTAGTTCGAATTGAGATAACATAACATAACACACAACATAATAATTTTTTGAACTGGTTAAAAGTGCCATGTTACATAAATTCTATTAATGTTGAGCTGAATGGATGTGAGCGGTAATGAAATGTTTTCATTGTGCAATCCACAGTCGAAAAGAATTTTGAATGATATTGTTAATGAGAAGGGGATAAGGATACAAAAGTGCGTACAATAAAAAGCATTTAATGTCATTTTACTATACACAGTCACAGTGCTACAGTAAACCTACCATATCGTCCACGTTTACAAACACTAGAGAGCTAATCAAAAATAATTTTCTGTTGGTAGGTACATAAATTAAAGTAAGTAGGCAGCCATATAAATGAAAAAAATCATTATGTATGCATTAACTATGATTATTGACATACGCGTTTTTAAAAAGAATACACAATTATAAACCATTTTTCTTCTTCAGCACAACAAACAACGCTCTCACAAGAAAAAAATGGTCCGAGCATGCACAATAAGTGCAGTAGTGGGTGATAGTTTTGATAAAAGAAGCCATGACTTTTTCGCTTTCCTACGTCATACTAACTATGCGCACATTTGCACATATATTGCCACTAACCATCATACTCTGTGGGTGAACTTTGGTAATCTGATTGCTTTATAAAAAAAATTGGATGTATTGCAACAGAGAGAAGGATCTTTTCATTTCATATGTATTTAATTTTTTGATGTAATTACTCAAGAGAAGTCAAGTCAAGGTACGTAAACTTGATTCTGTTGACGATAAACCATATTATAGGTAACTTATGCATTCATTTAGGGACAGGACTACTACAGCATGCATAAAAAAATCTTGTACAAAATGTAAACAACTAACTGTGTCATTGAGAGAGAAGTTGATAAGTTATGAGCAAATCACATCTCTCACATCACAGCAGCACTCACTCAGTCAACAGTACAATTTTTAAAAAACAATAATTTGTTTTACGCTCTGTAAACCAGAACTGCTTAACGCAACGGTCAGTCACATAATCATTATATTTTATGACGTTCTGTTCTGAGCATTGTTGGACTACAGATGTTGATTGCTGTACATCTCGCTTTTATGTTGGTATAGATCTGCATAGGCACTACATAAGACGCTGTTGCATCCCTTGTTTAAGAGTAATTGCTGTAGGTAAAATTTAAGAAATATTAACTACGTTTTTTCATCATCATCATCCTCTCCTCGCTGTCATAAAAAGTAAAACCGCTAATTGTTGTCACAATTATTTTTATAGTCAGGCGTACGTACAGGCACTCAAAGTCATATTACACCTTATTTTTCTTTCACTCAAAGTTGAAAAACTGCTCTCTTCCGTAGAAAGTTGCGTAGAGTTTTTAATTGCACATGCATTGCATTGCACCGCTGTAGTAATAACAGGATGGTCAATGAAACCTCATTGCATTCCCTGCCTGCATTTATGTACATATATTACATGGTTGCTTATTTTGCTGCGTAAGCGCACTGATCTACTCCATTTCCGTTATCTCCGTCACATCAACATGTAATCTTCACTGTAAGAAGACGGAACAAGAGTAATTGTTCTAGCACGGCTCTGTATATACCTACATACATGCCTTACGTTCGAATAATCGCCATTGTCTTAAAGGAAACACTTTCTTTAAAGCTGGTTACTTTTTACACTCGCGTGTGTGTCATTGGCTTGGCTTTGACTATTCTTTCCTTTGCAGCTGTTGGTTTGTGTTGGCGGATTGGATGACATTACTGACCCTCACGTGCAAAGTCAATTGTTTTAGGTCATTTTGGTGACAGACTAAACTGCGTGTAAGTGGACTGAACCTTATTTTTTGTGCGAAAATTAATGCCATGCGTGAATTTATGAATGGAGAAATCTGCACACATGCCTACATGTACGCACATAAATGCTTTTGGCTAAAGTACTAAAAATCATCTAAACAATTTCACCTGTAACACCATTCTTCCCATTCAGTTGACCAGCGTAACGCAATGGGTTGTAAATGGGCACTGGGGCAGAGAGCTACGCTAGTTCTATGCATGTTACGCGATTACAAATTGGAAAGAATTGATTTGAACCAGTATGGTAACCAAGAAATGCGGAATTATTACGGACACGTATATATCCCTATATAACGTATTAGCGCTGCGCTAGACTGACTTATAAAGTGCAGCTGTGTGCCTACAAAAACCAATCATTAGATTTTAATAAGTGGACGAGAGACAAAAGGGGCGCTGAGAGGTAATTACCTTTCAAATTCTCAGAGAGGGACTTGACCGTACGGTATGCTGCTGTTGTGAGAGATTATAAATGAGATGCCGATGTAAGATGCCAAACCGAATTGCATAGATTATGTTGAGATGTCATGCATGCTTGCCTGTGATTGCTTACAAGACAGGATCCAACAACCCATGTGTGTAGTTGTGAAGTGAGCAGGTTGAAGAAGTCAAAAGGGAACAAGATTCCCTATTATCTCATAGCCCTTAGCGGTTTTTATGTAAGCGGTGCGGTGGCTAGCTTATATGAGAGAAGAGGCAGCAGGTGACTCACATATTATGCACATCTTATTACTCAGGTAGCTTTAGATTGTTGTGACGGTGCACTTCACGAAATTAGGACGGTAGAGCACCAGCCAATCTGTCCTTTTCGTTTAATCGAGTGGATGGAGATGAAGAAGGGAAAAAATAATGCAAATTTTATGATTTTTTATCATTCAACCCATCAAACTTCAAGTCGTGCTGGTTAAGAAAAAAGTGAACGTGAATACAGAAATGATAACGATACAGAAAATGCCGCTCGAAAATAATGCTGCCATGTTACATTGTTATCGTATCGTTGCTCCGACGCACGTAAACAAGCATCGTTATCAAAAATCCCTCTCGCAGTGGAGCGAATGCCAAGCCAAAAAAATTTACAAATGGTACGGTTTTCAATAAACATCCGTTATTTGACAGATCACGGCAACTTGGATGCAAATGCGCACGACATAAAATTGAGATGACTCGCTTTCAACCTCATCTTATACTGCATTTATTGCACAATGCGGACAATATAGAGAAAATTGAAAAATCTGACTGGATTGCATCATAGCACACCGCAACCCTAATCTCAATCATCTGGGGCCTGCAATATCAAGATGTATATTCCAGGAATATCTCCTGCAGTCAAAGCCTCGTCTCTGCAAGAGGTAATAAAGCGCTTTGCTGGGTATCAGGTACTCAAGAAAAACTCTTCTACCCACACAACAAAGACTCACTAACACAGTTGACCTTGCCTCCTACAACGTATATATTTAGGCACATTTTTATTACACAATGAATGCACTTATGCATTTCTCGTGATTCCCTACCATCCATCTATACACATTTTTCAATCCTTTCGAAATGAGTTCTACGACTATGGTTTTCGCCTCAAGGGATGCCAAGTTTGTATTTTGCATTAAGGAACAAAACGATTTGAAGTACCTGGCTCACTTCTCTTATTATTCCCCACGATTTTTTATCTTTTTCTAAAAATGACATAAGACAAAATTACAAGCTTGTTTAATTACATTTTAGTACAAGTCGGGCTTAAGATGCCCAAAATTATACGTATTGCTTCATAAAGAATGGGCTCTATTTTTGCGCTGTCGTCAACCAAGATGGACGTTGCGGTACGGCGGTGCAGTATCGATAAAAATGATGATGAGGGATGATGACTCAAAATTATGATGTTATAATGACCTAGCCTTTGAGTCTCTTCTGATTACCCATGAAAGTTGGATAGGTTCATGCAGCGTATGAGCTTCTGAGAAATTTATTTTCAAATGTTGTACATCATTCGTAAAACACACTTCAGTTCAGAACTAAAATATTATGGTTTCTGGTTAGCTGTATACGTACCCTTCAACCCCATTCACGTTTTGGCTAGTTTGGAAACATGATAATACCCAAGTGATGATGATCAATTGGTCAGCATCACATGAGCAACTGCATTTCGTTCCATTACGCAATAATGGGCTTTGCAATAAGTTCGGTGCAACAATAACCATAAAGCCAAAGCCAATGCTCATTCATTTCATATAATGTATGCTCGCCTGCTCAACCCTTTGAAATATGTATGAGCCATCAAATATCATTAACTCAACTCTTCATTCACCCTAAAGAGACTTAAAACTCATTTTACAATTTACACTCACATATTATATTTTTCAATGTGAGTGAAGCCGCTGGCAAATCTAATTCCAACTTGTTTGCACCATGTCATTGCTGCTAATGCACTGTAGCCAAATAAAATGTTTACGTGTGCATTTGTGTGCACACAATATTTTTCTAATTCTATGCCAGTCCTTTATACACTTTAAAGGAAGTTTTTATTCGATACAACTTCAATTCAAACTAATATACTACACTAATATACCCATAATAAGAAGCATAAAATATATAGCTGAATGTACAAGTGCACCAGTCTAAAGAGCATTCACTCCAATCATACAACCGTAAAAAGTAAATATGATTGTTCGTGTGAATGAAATTACTCAAAAGACTACAAGAAGTTGTGTGCATTTGGCAGTTTCTCAACAGAAATGAAAGTGAATGGATTTTTCAAATAATTTTTGGTTCGTTTGGTGATCTTCCAATTAACGTGAATGATTATAGAGGTTAGTGGATTTGTAAGGCACCAAACATATATGCTCTTGGAATTGAGACCTAAGAAAGATGGAGACTCAGCGTTTTTTAAAGTTTTATCTTTGGTTATCGTAAGCATGGAGCAGAGTGCTTTATGGGAATCCTGGAAATGGAAGCCGTCAACCAGAAACCAATAATTTCAAATCATGCCATTTAATTTCAAAATATGCTTCCCAATTTTTCATACTTAAAAACTCCACAAATTAATGGGAATGGGGAATGGATACTCAGGTGTGAGAAGGAAACTTTTACAAAGCTAATTTGAGATTATGGGTTTTAAAAACTGTTTCAAGGCGTTTCTACAATGCCGTAAATCTGCTGAAATGATTAATGATGGACATTACATGTTGAATTACAGAAAAAATGTTATAAAAGGTATCCATTTCACTTCATTGCATTTCCTTCTTAAATTTTTCTCCAACGTGTAGAAAAATGTAAGAGAAGGCTTATCAGATATGAAATACGGAATCAGCCACTTTACTTTTTAATCCTTGACCATGGTCACTATTCGAACCTTTTTTCAACCCTCATCTCATCTCGATGCTCAATGTATCATCATGATTCTTTCCTTTCCACATCCCATTTTTCACACTCAAACTTTGCTACTACTATCAAATCAACAAAAAAGTCTTAGAAAATTCTCATCTTTCACAAGATCAAAGATTCAACTCAAAACGGTTTTACCATGTTGGCTTTCCTCCTTACAGAAGATTGATATCTCATCCTCGATACAAAATTTACTGATGTTTTTTTCTATGAAGCTTACATTTATTAATGATTAGCTATAAATGATACGTTGTAAACAACCCTAGTTCAACTGCATCTATCAAAAGTTATAAAGTATCGTATTCTACCTGAATTCACTTTCAAACACACCTGGTCTCATCGTTTAAATGCCTACATGCATAACTCTCATTCGTTCCGTATTTTTACAAGGATCCAGCTCCCTAACAATGTTACTAGCTGAGTTACTGCTTGCACTGACCCAAAATCAGTCTCAAACCAGCAGCAGCTTTCACTTTCACAACATGAAATCGTTCACATGCAACAAATGTCACAAAAGAATTCTTTCTTCGGACACAGATGTTATCTTCCTCTACAACAACATAACATCAACACGGCCCACGCCGTTTGTCAACTGAGAGTCATTGACAAGTGACATTTCACGAGAACAAATTACTTTACGCCGCAACATTTTTAGTCAAAACTACTTGATACATTAGTAACACAGAAGCTTTAGAAAATAAACATGGCCGGTGGTTATATGACTTTATAGTTGCAGATTGATTCTGTACACAGTTCATTCCCCCTCAAGTCCTCGTCATCCTGATTTGAAGTTATCATAAAGAGCAAATCAAACCCTATGTTAAGATGACGGAAGCTATATTGATGTATTCAGGTCTTTGTTTAAATCTTTATTGGTAATACCACTCATTACGGTACGATGATTGAATATGTAACACGAATGAAATCTCATTTCAACGGTTCATTTGTTAAAATCAAAGAGGAAGGAGATGGATGTAGATCAAGAGATTACTTAACACTAGAATTGCATTTAGCCTGCTACAACCTATGTTTATATGCTTATCTTTCTTGTCCATTCAGTTGAGAAAATTTTTGACGGTTCATTTCATCAACAGAGTCATAATATAGTCATATTTCTGCATCCAATTAAGTCATCGAAACATCCATTTTGCGATGTATTGTTTCTCAACAGCTATAAAAATTGAATGGTAATAATATTCATATTTATAAAGAGTCAGTAGCAGTGGCAGAGCAACTACCAATTGTGAGGATAATCTTATCACCAAAATGATTGAAAGTTTTTGGCAATGTGTTCTATTGCGATAGAAGTATTTTCTTTAATTAAGCCTGCAAAAGAGATCTTCAACTTTGATAAGAAACCTCTTTTTTGGAGTGTGAAGTCATTGCAGACTACTCCACTGTCATTAAAATTCTTTGCTCATAAAAGGTATCAAAATTTTCTGATATCGTGCATCCCATCAGCATCTCGGCAAAAGTTATATAGAAGCTGCTACATTATTTGCGACATGATATAATTCAATGGGATTTGTCGTGCAATTACTCGGAAGAAGAAGAAAAATAAGTTTGAGCTGACGATACTGATATCTCATGGGATGACATTTAAAATGCACTTTAGAAAGTGTGACATTTTTGACAAATTTTTTAATTCAATTTCGCAACCCAAATGAATCAAACCTGGAATGGAAGTGGTTTGGTTTGCGTGAGATCATGATATGCTTGTGTAGATTACCTAAAGTAATGATGACTCTACTCGAAACTCATTTGCCATCTTTATATTCACAATTCACTCATTATAATGATGAAAGTGTTGGGAGGAGAAAAGCTCAACAAAGTTCTGCCAGTTTTGAGGATGTTGCTGATGAAGATCTATAATATGGCGTTTGCCTTGCATTTAAAACAAAATCTACATAAAAGTCAACTTTGGAAAACGAAGCTACCTATGTGGCTATCTTAATAATGCTTTTAAGCTGATAAACGTGATTCTTACGAACTTAAACAATGACAATAGGTGGGACTCATTTGATGAGCATTTAGTTCAAATTGTGAGTACGAGTCACTAAATTCACTTATCGCTAAAATTGGCCTGATAAGTTGATGGTATAAATGCGCATAATATATTTGTGTCAATTCTTTTTATCTTTCTATAGAATGTTTAAGACAGTTGAATTACATTAATAATAGCCGCTGCGCAGGGCTGCACCAGCCCAAAACGTTGTGATAAGTTCATTACGTCTCATTTAATGTAAGCTAAATATTATTCAAAGCGGAGAGAGAGAGAGCTTTTATGCAAATTAAGGGGACACGATCACTTATTATATAGTATCTGCACAAGTTGTCTGAGGTGGGAGTTTTCCTTTTGGACGTCGATTCAATGATCATATTGGCAACAGGTTGAGAAAGGCAGGCTAACAACAATGACTAGAGAGAGGTAATGTACTGTTACAATCACACGAGATATAGAGGATATCATCAAAAATTGTGCAGCAAAACTGAACCAAGTTGAACCTCAAACGTAACAATATTGTGATGTGATGTACCTCTGCCAGACAGATCACTATTTGCAAACAACTTATTGTGTTATAATATCACATGGTTGGTATAAGTGAATGCTCACGTTATACACTCAACCCATCGCTCACCATCTGCACATATGAAACCTCAACCAGTGTGAAATGGTCAGTTGGTCAAAGTGATGTGATCGTATGCATTTATTTAGGTATTTTGTGAATTGCAGCTGCCACGTTGCCGAATGTATGGAATCATTACACTCGCTAACAAAAGCCAATAAATCATGGTTGAGGAATATCAAAGGAACCTATTACAATCGCCGAAGAACTAGTAATGGACTCACTTAACGATGAATGGGTAATCAGCTAATGGGGTTTGCAAATAGAATGGAGGTAAAATTGGTAAAAAGGGTTACATAAGGTATATTTACTACCAACACAGTTACTAACAACTGTGACCATTGTATTATTGTCTTGAATCACAATTATTCTGTTCTGCTGCTACCTCACATTCCGACTACTGCTGCCAATTTAGAGAATCGTGAAGTGTTTTATAAAGGAAGGAAGAGCTTGTTTGTCAGTGATCCGACTTACTTTCAACAACAATCCCTTTGTTTGCCCACGCACTCAATATTGAATGCAAAATATGTACAAATAAGTCCAGGCAACTGGCTGACGGCATGTTTCACAATTAGCAAGATCATCAGCAGATCGGTGAGCAAATACTTGAAAGTGGAGTAGACATTGCGTTACGTTCATTTGGGTGCTGAATATGGCAAAATGGATTTATATTTTCTCTTCATTGTGTTGCGTCCTTACAAATATGGCCTGCTCAACGAAGATACAATGATATTGTATGAAATGAGATTTACACTTGCATAGTTTAAAGGGATTTCGCAGGTCCTACAACATCTCCGACCACTTCTGATGAATTTGACGGGTTGACTTGACATGTTAGCCGCTGTATGGAATTATGACCAATTTGGTAAGGTAATTGTGCGGTTCTATATAGGAAGAATTAATGTCATTCATTTTGTATGCTAAATTCTGAAAGTGACTTCTGCAACAGAAGTATTTAGTCTATAATGATCTTCATGAACCACGCCCAGCCGATGACTCTGGACTCATTGGAAATTAGTTTCTAAAGGTCAGCCAATGCTCATAAAAGGGATTGCTAATATAAAAGTCTTGTAAACTAAATTGCGGCCTGCAATTAGTCTATGCCTATGAGGAAGGTACTAATTATTGCACTTGAGCTGAAATTTCGAAGATTATTGTATAATGCATTTTCTACCTAAGCACTTCAATACTGTGCAATATCTTCTGATCAGATTCCCTTTCGACTCAAGAAAGCAAATAAAAAATCAGTGAAAAACTGCAATTTAAAGTAGAATATTGGGTCAAACTCAAGCGTGATAATCATCTTTTGAAATACTGCAAATCAAGAGCAAAAGTGTTCTTAATTTTACTAGAAATGCATTTAGCTAACGATACAAGATTTCATATACCATATAACACAACCTCTTCAAAATCGAAACATTTTAGTTACTGAGTCTAACCCAAACTGAAGTTCTCACCATTACGGATGGTTAACCTAATGGCTATTACGAGCAACTGAAACCGAAAAGCCAAAGCGTATCGTTATCACGTTTAAGATTTGATTCAAGCCCAAAAGCTAAAGCTCAACAAAATTTTGAGAGGGACCACATGATACGTACTCAAGTGAGTCTCATCATCATCATTCTCAATGAGTAGGCAACAATTACAGGGATGTACGAACTCTACTTATTATAACCAAATCTTACATGCTTTCTTCACACGAATATAATGAAAAATCGACAGTTTCAAGGAAGAACATTGAATCCAAATCCAAACGTTATAACTCTTAATGAAAGGTAACATGGTCACAACGAGCTGTTATAAAGATAAGCGAAAATCATACAACAACCTTTTGAGGTGCATTCCACAATCGAACATGATATTTCGTGCCTACAAGAAAACCTTATTGTTTGAAGGCAGCAAAAATTTTGCTACACAAATATAGTTTCAAAGATTTTTGAACTAAGCAAAAGTCATAGTATCCTCTATCATTTCAGTGGCATGCTGCTGCTTCCTCGCAATATTAGCCCATTCAAATGTGGATGTGATGTGTTTGTAAAGCAAATAAGCCTTGAAATTTTGAAATGGATCTTCACATTTTAAATACATACAAACCACGCACGACTCTATACATGCTTGTTTATCACAATCCAACACGGAGTGAAAATAGCCTGCGTTGTTGCGGCGGCCGAATACTGCCATTATCTTGATTATTAATATCATCACACAACAGCGTGGTCGAAGAATCTCGTGCATCTTTCAAAAACGGACAGCAGATGCAGAACCCCAAAACTTTTGTGTACTGCTATTATAGTCAGCTGTTGGTAACTCTGGCTGTAAAAAAAACTTTTGTTGGCTACTGACTGACTGAATTCAAATTGCAAATACAAGAAAAACTTTTCCTAACCTACTTACCAAATATATATATACATACATGTACAATTCAACAATGCATGTCAAGTCAGCTCAGCAAAAATCATACACAACTTCTTTATTCTCATCTCTCGTCAGTTTTTGGCTGCATTATGTTTTATTTGCAAGGAAGCAAGCGAGCTGCAATTTTATTTAAATAGGCTTGCGGTTTTGCCAACTAATACGGTTTCAAGTCAGTTTCTACATGCTGGGATTCCTTCGCAATGAAACTGTTTTGTGGCTGAGCACTAAACTTACGCCTACTGTGCATGTCTGTCCACATAATTTTTTAAACATGTGTACAGGATCAAAATGAGTTGATTCCTGGTGCAGCGGTGTGGACAGCTATAATTTTCGGTATTTAAATCTACAGGGTAAATGCATAATATTGCATTGGGGAAGTGAACAGAAATTATACGGGACGTTACTTTATATAGAATTCGGGAGTTCGTAGTATACAACATATATACACAAAATATTGATGAGTGATGACATTTTCTGGCCAACAATACGAAAACACATTAGGAAATCCAATCCCAATCAAACACATTAGCAAATTGCAGATATTCACTATAAACTATTCAAACATTATCATCCTCAATCGTGTGTCGTCATTCAAGTTCCATTTTGAAAGTGAGAGAACATATACGTTTTCCATTTATCATGAGGCACAAGCTATTATGATGTCCAAGTCAGCAATAGACTGGATGTCTCATGCATAATATACTGCTATTCAATATTGTATTAACACCTATGCTCGTGGAAAGAGGAATGTACGCATGATTAGCACAAGCTATTATATTGCAAATAATAAATATTTTTATGGTATGGATGCTCATTCACGGTTTCAAGTTGGCACATGAAGACAACATATTCGTTGACGTTGTCAAAAACAGACTCGCATTGCCGATGCCGACTCAACTTGTCCTGTTCAAAGTTGACGAAGATGCCAAGATGCGTCATTCCGAATCCCAATCATCTCTATTCTTTATGTTTGTATCTGCCAGCGAGCATAATTTACATACATATGCTATTTCAACTAAAAATGGTCATTTATCATTTCTCCACCAGAATCTCATTTGCTGAGTTATTAATGGAAAGATAGTTGATAGTGAAGCATTGCGTACCTATTCAACATGAATACTTGAGAATGACATGGAACTACAATCAATTTCCTTTAACGAAATGAAAAGGTAAAAATAGGCAGAAACATTTGTAGCAAAAGTCATTTTATTTTTGTGTCCTAAGTGCCTACTAACCACAAGTAAAAATATGACATTAGCTGGCACCAGCACTCGTGGATAATTTTGGTTGTGTGAACTCAAACAACGAGATATTTTAGACAGCACATATTTTTTGCACTTACATAATTTCTTCCATATTTTCTTGAAAAAAATATGGGACAAAAGTGGCAGCGGAATCTAGTAGTAGTCCTCCGTTCGAATTGATGAGGACATTGTGCAACACGATAATTTATGGCGTGATCCACGATAAAATTATACTCTGCTCTGCTATCCTTGTTGCTTCAAACTTAAGATGTAACCGTAACCGCCATGTCCCTAAATTACAGTATTGTTCACCATCTCACATGGCATAGAACAACAAACAAGAAAATTTGAAGTGGGAAGGTGATGTGCCAACTTGTACACTGTCTGTAACTTGCGTTTACTGGTACACTTATGCCATTTAGCACATTGGTTGGACACGACTACGACATTTTATTAAGTAGTCATGATTTTATCTTACAAAACTTGACAAAAATAAGCAACTATATCGTAACTGTAATGTAATATGTTTTTGAGGGGGAAAAAGTGCGTTTTTCGCAATTACAAAAACAAATCTGAATCATGAATTTAGGCTTGGCACATGTGTGAACGATCCAATCAATCTCAATATTCATTTTTTGAGTCATTTCAAATTTTATAAATTGCCTATTATCTTTCAACAGCACCAATAAACCAATAGGTCATAAAACTGATTCTTTGACATGTTTGCTAACAACAAAATTACTTAATTTTATTTTGGGGGTAAATGAGTAATCAAATAATTTTTTCATCATTTTTCCTCGTTCAATTAATTCATTAAATGCCTATTGAATAATTTATATGAATTAGCATAAATCGTATTGATAAATCTCCCACAGTGAATGATGCGTACCTAATGATTTTATTAATATTCACTTAGTGTAATTGTTTAGTTAAAATGTTAACATCTCTCGCCACCAAACTGCAAAAACTAATCATGATCATGATCACTCACTACAACGTGTAGACATGCATGATTGTGTGTGTGTAACCTGCCACTCTTTTGGCTTTGGCTTGGCTCTAACACACATTTTACCAGTGAACTTTGACTTTTTACACACACACTCTCGTGTATGAAGATTGGATTGAAGCAACCATTACATCTAAATATGCCTGACTCTCATTCATTGTCAGTGATTTCAACCAAAGATATGGACGTTGATTGACTGGTAGCTTCCCAACAGGCGTTGCGCATATTTAATCAAGAGGTTTACACACACAAGAAGTAACGTCAACCCTGCTACCCCTTTAGAGTTTAACTAATATGACTTCATCTTGACAATCGATCGATCTTTTTCAATTTCATTTGCTGGATCTTGGCTGGACATTATGAATGACTAACAAGCTTCAAAATTTTGACTACTCATACCGGACGAACCAAAGACCTAGCATACTTGCACATTTTTTGAGATTTAATAAATATTTTGGAAGCGCTAAAACCACTCAATATCACGAAAATATTGAACAAATGCTTCTGTCTGACTTTTGTAAATTAAGTACATGTGATAATTTATGCTTTTTCAATTTAGCATATCAAAAAGACACATTTCCCATGCCTCACTTGAACAGTAAAATGTGCAGTGTGAACTGATAACATAGTGAGCTCCTGAACTCAAGCTCGCGTTTTAACACCAGGCCAGCCAAACAACTATAAGAATGGACATAATTATGTGCACCACACGTTTTAAGCCAATGAACCGAGGCTCAAAGCCAGCTCATGATGAGCATAATACACTTCTTATCCGAAGAGAACTTCTTCCCACATAAATAAGGTTCATGCACACACACTACCAGCTGCCACACAACAACACATCATACATTTTTGCTTGTGTGCGTTTAACAAAGCAAAACAACAATTATAGGGAAACACAGAGGCTTCCACGAGGCATTTGGTTTGATATTCAGCACGTAAACCGAGCAAATATTTTTTCTCAAGAAAGTCAATGAAAACGTTCACAAACGGCTTCTTCAAACTTGATGAATTTGAAGGAATATAAATGCACTGAATAATATCTGATGATGATACCAGATGATAAAAAAGACATGAGATTGTAGTAGCATTTTCCACTTAACATGGATAATTGATGAGTAGAGTAATAGACCGACTCACTTTATGAAAACCAAAAACTGATTTTTACCCACCATCTTATCATGCATCTAAGTCGAGACTGAGACTAAACTTCAGCCTTTGTTATAAAGAGTATCCAGAGATAAATATTTTATAAAAATGACTAATTAGTTGATGCCTTACCTGTGAAACGAGTTAAAATATCAGATGATGCAAATTTCCAAAAAAAATCCAAGGTGAATGTGCGAACTCTATATCCAATCACACCGTAATTTTTTTTACATCAATATCAAATATACAGGGTTATGAGGTTATCACGAGCACGTTCGCATTCGTTTAGGCCACACACAATAATATTATATTATGCTTCACAAGAATAAATTTTTCTTCCTCAGCAAAATAATATATTCACTTTTACTTTTTGATCTAAATTGATCCAATCACACGATTAGTAACACCGCAATTTATTTTGTTTCCTTACTGTTGTTTTCGATTTTTTTTTGTGTTTTTATATTTTATTTTTTGGTTGTCTCCGATTCCAATTCACACAACAAGTTCCAAAAAATAATTTCACACTCGGTTAATCACTCCAGATTTTGCAAGCTTCCTGATATCACTTGTTTGTTAATGCGAATGTAATGAAGGGGAAAAACGGAGGACAAAAAGGACGTGCTCGTCAGGGCAAGTACCTGATCACACTGACGATACTCACTCGGCAAAATCCATGTGGACCACATGAATCCTATGGTCTAAGGCAAGGCAGCAAGCATTGTCAGAATACTATGTACATATATAACTCAGAAACATGAACATATACAGACAATTGCAATACTCTGCTCATTGTTGTGAGGTAGGATTTTCAAACCTACCTGTTGGCTTTGCATGATATGCCCACGTAGCAAAGAACAGGGATATCGTCTTGTCTTTATATGACTTGCCTCAAGAATCAAGTTGAAAATCCGCTTTGTAGTCATATGCAGAGAAGAGAACAGCAGATCAGCAGAGTGAGTAGTACCTTTTTAAGTTAGTAGAAGCCAAATAACTGCATAGCAGGAGTCAAAAGCTAGTTTGTAGCTTTATCAACTAGCACCTTCACTTTGCATCGCTTTACGTTCGACTACCAACACCACCATGCGTTATCGATAGAGCGACAAGTTAATCCTGCAATAATAAAAGATTTTCTGCAATTGCTTCACACGTTCGTGTATACGGTTGAGCTCTAAACGTTTTTAAAACTTTGTTGCTTTGTTGTATCTGTCTATGCATTGTTGGCCTTTTTTATATGTTCTTGGCAAGGGATAAAATGCACGCTGATGTGATATGCTTTGTTGAGCTCATCAATTTTTCGTCGAAACGCTGCGCTGAACGTTGCTAACTGCTCACTTCAGCGTAGACAGCGTCGACGTGCAAGCCCCCTCGCTTCGTAGTTTGCAACTACCAAACCAACCTAGTTAAAGGTTTTGCAGTGAGCCAGTAACGTTTTTTGCGAAGGCTGACGTTAGTTAGCAGTGATGCTTATGACGCTGATTGTGAGTAGTCAGCGCTTTCGACGTTAGTGCGCGTTGCTGGCGCTGCATGAATCATCGTAGTTCTTTACGTATGTCTTTGAGTGCACTACGTATTCTTACCCCAGATATATGAAGCACTACTGCTCATTCAGTTACTTTCAGTAATTCTGCAAAAGTCGTTATCGACACGTAAGAAAAAATATTGTCCTTGTAAGTACTGTTAATTCTAATGAATTACTGAGCTTCTTTTTGTGCATCATGCAGTAAACAGTGTCATTCTGCATTACAGTTTGTTTTCAGGAATTGCATGTTGTACATTCAAGTACAATCCCATGCACTTTCTCATCATTGCAGAATGACTAAATCCGATTAATCAAGCGCAAATGTGAAGGTTGGAATTTCTTCAAACTGTCTGATGTAACGTTTAAGTAAATAGAACAGGAACTGAATTAATTTAGGTCAAGTTTACGAAATTCAACCTTCAGAATGACAAATATGATATGCTTCAACGTTCGCATAGAAAACATAAAATCTTAAAAAATTTATACTCATGGTAGATCTGCTAATCTCGTTTTGCATGATTCAAATACTCCAATCAAATTACCTACAACCGGAGCTTGTCGTTTGGTCCAAGTTTAAGAAGGCTAGCTACTGATTAACAATAGGAAATAATTTTCATCTCACCGATGGCCTTCCAATGGCATTTCCACCCAGAAAGAAAAAACCGAATCATGCAACTGCCAAAACAATCAAATCTGAACTTTTTCTCTTTGTAAACTAGTTCTAATGGAGTTGATAAACAATTGAGCATTTGTTAACAAACCAAGAATGTGCTGAATGTCCAAATGTGACTTTTCCTATTGGACTCACCTTGTTCTAGCAACAAGTTGGTGAGTGAGTGTGAGTAACCAACCGCACATCATCATCATCATCCAAACAATATTTACACACATCATGTTCTACTTTAGATTTACACGGGTACGCACATATTTATAATCTCTGCATTTGCTTTGTTACTTCTCTCCTTACGCATAAAACCTTTTGCGGTTTGCTTTTCAAAAAAAAGTTCATTGTTTCCCAATGCCACAAGCAAAATGATATAATATAACTACATCGCCACACAAAACACAAGGTTTTTGTTATGTAGCCACCAGCTCACTTCTACACACTGGACATTAATGATTATGTATGACTTGCAGTAGCAACGCCAGTTGTTGCACAACCCCGCATTGTGTACAAAAATGCGTTTTAACAAAACTATAACATGATATGATAATGCATGCAAAAAAGTGAAATGTTTGATGATGTGTACACATGAAGAATATAGGAAAATCCGCCTCTTCAAATCCTCAATCATAAATCAAAACTCGAGCACCTTCAACCAACTTCAAGTGCATTCCATTGTTGTGTATTTTGTGAGTCAGGTATGCGTGTACAAATACTTCCAAAAGTTAAACATTAAAAATTCCAGCTTAATGCAACAAAATAGCAAACTGTACTCCTCTGCTGACAATGAGTTGTATTATATTATTTAGTTTGGTATGTGCACTCCTAACTAACAATGATAGTAATTGTAATGAAATGATGATGATCATTGTCATTATCTTTCGTCGAGAGCTGGTGAATAAATAAATACATGCAAAAATTCTATGCATATCTTATTCCACGCTCAACTTAAGAACCCAATCCCACATTCAATGAAAACAACTGACACCAGAGAATGCGTAATGTAAAACGTTTCTATTGTCAGTCTCCAGGCACAAAATGTATTTGTAGCAGGGTTTGAAGTAACCAGAGTGCTTGTGTTGTTAATAGGAATTTTTACTGGAACAGGGATTAGGGATTACCAATGCAAAACATCTGACAAAGGGAAAGAGTGATGGATCAGGTTGATCGAGATGATGAGATCAGGATCAAAATCCGCGTGAACTGATCAACACGTTCAAGTACACATCTTTGACATACAGGGTGCTATAGATTTAATCGATACGTTGAAGATTCAGCTTAGCAGTCAGCAAAGCAACATTTTGTTCAGCTACTGGTTCTTGTCCAACAATCATTTAGGTTGGAGAATGATGCTGAAGAAGAAACTATTCACATTCACGCAAAACCAATCTACATGACCATGTGCATTGTGTATTTTTTTTCTTGTTCGATGTTCGATACGGATTTAATAAATGAGAGCTTGTAAGTAAATATATTCTCCAACTTTCAATATTTATACTACACAACAAGTTGTTTAAAATAACAAGTAACATTTTGATTATATTGCAGTTGTTCTATTCTGTAATTTACCCGGTCAAACTCCAGAGCAGTAGGAGTAGCATTAGCAAGAGTCATTATTACTGCAAACTCTCTCACTCGGACATCCGTTCCATTGCGTCCCTATATTGCAATGCAATGCGTAAAAGCTATAGATAAAATATGCGTGTTTCTTATGCATCTATATTCCTCTTAATAACCCTCAATTGTGCACCACTTCAGCTTAAGGATGCTCTTCTGAGAACCTGTAATTTTCTCCCATTGCTGCTGCTACTGACTGACTGGACCAGACCAAACCAAGCCTGCAATTGTGTGGTAGAGGTTGAAGAAATCTTCAGTTTGACTTGAGCTTCTTTACTTTACATATCAACAAGAAGAAGAAGGGCACTTTGAACTCAAGAGAATGCAAGCTCGAGGTAAACATTCATCCTTGGCAAGGTCTACAGTCCTGAAGAAGATCGTGTTTTGCTCCGGTTGAGTTTGATGAACAGAGAGCATGCACCTTTCTTTACTCCAGTGAATATGCTCTTTTCCCAAAGAATATATATCCAGTTCAAGACAGTAGCTGATGATGATAATTTTTTTTGCTTCACCATCTGACTGATTATGAGTACGAACATGTAATCCACATTACATCATACGCACTACTACTGTGCATGACTAATAATGGTAGGAAACAGGAGCATGCAAATTTTTCAACGGAAGCAGCTCATAATAATTCCTTGCTGTTCTTTCAATCACTGACTCATTTCATTTAGGTTTTTCTCTTCACTTTCTGTAACATGGCTTTTCGTACGCATTTTAAAAACTCGTCTACGCATGAGAATTTCTTCACGTGTTTCTCAAACACAATTACTATTATTATGATTACTGCGTTGGAACTGAGAATCCGAGAGGAGAATACGAAATTAATTCACTTTCAAGAATAATTTTACTGGATATGCACAGCATATTAGCTAACGTTTCCACCTTAAGAACAGAAGCAAAGGTGCTAGGAAATGGTGAGCAATGGAACTGCTCCTTCTAATGTTCTTTCGTTTTCAGGGTATTACGTGAAAATGGTGGGTTATAGTAGCTTTAATCAAAATGATAATAATAAATTGGGCATAAATTTGTTACATCTTTAATTTGGCAGTATTTTCATACAGGTTTCTGTGAATTGGCCTACAAAAAAGAGTGTCATATAAAAAATATATTTTCAAAAAATTCTATTTTTATCTCCTTCCGGGCAGTTCTGATTCAAAACTTGGCAATCTTTTAATGATGTTACGTCAACAAACCTAAGTAATAATCATGATGATGTAGTCCTTGCTACCAATCAGTGAAAGTGTTACTCTTCCTCACTCAACATGCCAATAATCTAATCAATTCGAATGAAGTAACTGGTATTGGATGATCTAAATTTTGTAAGCAATCAGAATGAACAATCTATTCTAAGCACATCAAACAATACAAGGTCAGAAATTGCTCACCAAAATAAATAAGCAACCAGCGGCATGTGGCTGTCGTTTCATAATCAAATTACCCACACAGTAGGAAGACGGTGAGGCTGTTGAGTAGGCCAATTTTCCTTAATTTGATTACTACTTGAGGTGAAAAAGTATACACACATCACATCACATGCTCATTATATTGCATTAGCGGAGACTGCTTCTGTCATCTGAAATAACTCTCCTCCGTGCCTTACATTACACACTTGTCATCTCGTGTGTGATAAAGTGGAGGGTCGTTTTAATTTAAACATCGCCTCAAGACCTAGGCTGTGTGATGATAAACAACACAACTTTTGAAATACGGATGAAGCATGAAGAATTGAGCTGTTCATATTCTTTTGCGTAACGACATTCTTGTTTATATCAAAGTAAACTCGCACCACTGCATTGGGGTTCATCATAATCTCCAATTAAACCATCCTATTTTTATTTCGCACAGGTAGCTTCCATCATCACCAATCTTGCTGCAATCAAGCTCGTAAAAGTCGGATTTCGAATGCATAAATTTCTCTTCAATAACACACTTCCATCTCATTTCGTTGAAAGCAATATTAATATCTGAAACTTCCCTCGAGCTAAATCGATACGTTACATCAGTTCAATTCAGAGTATAAATCTTTCACCTCTCCTCTTTCTGCCTTTCTAATAATAGAATATTAAACAATCAAAAATCACGTGCTTCTAGATACTCTTTTGTTTGTCCGTAAATATAGTTAAGTATGTGATAATGCTGAAATACAATTAGAAGTAAGGTTCAGTTCATACTTTAGTTAAGATAATAGTAATAATTTTAAATTAAATCATAAATACAATTTCGGTAAACCGACAAAATTTAATTCATGCTTGAGGGAATAGAGAAGAGACCTATCAAGTTGAAAAATAAAAATGATGCCTGAAAATACTATTTTGGCATATAAAAAGGTCAATTTTCTCCACCATTCATATATTTATGTCCAATAAATGAAACCTATTCACTCGCAGCCAGTAATTAGTTCAAACTTTTTGCAAAATTCTTGCTCACGGTTGGCACACATTTCCTTCCTACAGATACCCGTCAATCAATGACGTCTTGCAGCTCTACAGTCTCTGCTGAGCTGAGACAAAAGGTTTATTGCAATATTACTGGTGATCTAATATTCTTTTCTATTGCAATTACGCCATCTCCTACCAATAAATCTTTTATTTTAGGTGATTGCAGCAGTGCCCCACCGAGATAGTTTCTGTTCTCTTTCAACTGAGCCCATCAAAGTTAGCCACATTTCTGACAATATTACAATAATCTTTTGTAACACATCATCACAAACGTAACGCTTATAATATTGACAACCAAAACACCTTTCAAACCCAGCGATAGTATACATGGTGGTTTCCAAATCTAAATTAAAATCGTGACGATCTGCTTGTGTGCTACCAATAAATAGTAAAAGGTTTTTGATACATTTTATGCAAGAAAAGAGTCGTATTGTTCTCAGCAACTCTGTGCAGTAGTCTCAGTAATTTTCATCATGATATGAATCTATAAATTATTAAATGGAGTGTGTATGTAACTTGATAGTAATTTTATCGTCACCACCAAGCTACTCTAGCAAGTGCAATTTTACCTACCAAAACTGCCGACACAGTTGAGCAATCCCTTTCGATTATTTATGAAAAATCAATCGTTTCTTGATTGAATTTTCACCTCATCACTCTCATCCCACCGACCGATGCGATGTTATTCTACGAATTATGACTTTGTGCCTTGTAGTTCTTGGAGCATTTACAACACAACTATTCATGTCTTCACTGCCACGTATATACCTTCACGAAGACATTGGCAGTGATTGTTGTAAATATCCCATTTCACAACAAGTATGATAATACCCAAAAGCCAAGAAAAAACTTTCTAGTGACAACCAGACACATTTAGCTGAATTGTACAATAACCCTTTAGCTCAGTTTTCTGGCAAGCTTTGTGGTATGAAATATGTTCAGACCTTGAGGAGTAATGTGGGGATTTTTATAATTTTTCTTCAGAGAACAATTATTATGTATGCGTGCGCATTCGAACATAATGAAACATTCAAAAGGATCCACAGGTAGGCAAGGTTGTTTTGGAATGGAGACCTTAAAGGTGGTACATGGGTAGCAGATGCACAATGCACCTCAGGCTCAATCTTACCCTCCCCTACCCCAATATTACCTTCAACATTAATCCTCACTGGTATGGTATAAATGACTGCCAAACTCACAATAATTTTCAAACCTGTGTGTCCTTGGAATTTTCAATAGAGTTTGGCTAAAAATAAATTACCTGAGAAAAATAGGATTTTATGGAATCGGAAAATACAATATCATGGTTCTATTGAAATCACCAGCGTCCGTGAGACTCTCATGGGAAAGGGAATAATGTTGACAAAATTTACCGAGTGTATACATGCTAACTGTGTTTTATGGTTAGATGTGTGTGCTTTTCAGATGTATTGGAATGGAATGACAATGAATGACGATGACTATTCAGGCATATGTTGCTGATGATTTTTATTGCTGATCCGGACTTAAACTCGTAAATTAAATGAGGGTAAACCACTTTTTGGAAATTCTCTACCACATGTCACTTCAGTGACAGTTTTGCATGGATATAGTTAGCCCGAATGCGAGTACAGTTAATTATTATTTTAACCTAAAATAACAATAATTTTTTCAATTGGTTTTCTGGAGATCTTAAGCAATCTATATATTATGTACGTAGTTAAGCCAAATAATTTTAATTTAATATTTTAGACTCTACAGAGAGGCAGACTACGCAAAACTGAGAATCATCAATCGTCCGCGTCCTTGAAGGTCATTGAACGAAAGTGAAACCAGCAATCTAACAAAGAACGAGAAAAAACATTTAACTCTTTACCTAGTATTTATCCTCGTTGATCAATTGCTAGGTTGATTTGCTGCACTTCCTCTCCATGATATTCTCACTCGTTGCAGTTGCTACTGCTCTTACAAAACACAACCTTGCTGTCGTCTTGAGCAAGAAAAATGATGGATAGAAAAGCAAGGAAGGATGATGATGATGAGCAGGTAGAGGAACTAACAAATAAGTTGCCCGCTATTACAGATCCTGCCTGATACCTGATATCTGGCGTTATGCTGACTGATAATAATCATCAAGAATTGCAGACCGGTTAGCTAGATACAGTCTAACATTTGTATATAATATGCGTAATGCAGCATGTAAGCTGTTCTCATTATATAATATTATACGATTCTGTTGTTTCTACTGCTTACGCTGGAGTTCTTTCCAAATCATACAAAATGAGGTTCATAAAACGAGTAAAAAAGTGAAAACTCTTGTATGAAAGGCTTCATTTAATACTAATCAACAGTAATAATTCAAATTACCTCCAGTATACGCACAGGAAAAAAGTATACATATGGAAAATGACAGGAGGAATGTTCGCAAGATTTATAGCAGTTGCAGAGAAATCCTAGCAAAAAAGTGCTATGGAAAGGGAGATAAATCTCGTCAGCTGAAATGTCAATCTGACTGTCAAACACACAAGTCAAATCATATACACAACAAATGTATTCATTTTACATCACTCCTTTCTTGAAACAGCCTGCAGAATCTTCCCTTCCAGGAATTTCACTTATCAAATCACGGAAATTGGCTATCGAAATGATCCACCAAGATCCAATCCAAAAGAGTATAGTCAACAGTGGCATTTATCATAATAATTCCCATTGTATTGGAAACTGATTGAACCAAATGAGATCCACCAAATTCCAATGACATACAATAACAAACTCATATTAGCCATCATTATGATTGCGAGTAAATAATATTATTTAACATTTTGCACTCAGCCTTGAAAACATGAATACATACCTCCTCCATCAAAGTCATTAATTTTGTTCAGCAGAATTGACAATAAGCTCAAAATGTTTTTCTTCAACTTTTTCACCATTATTTACAAACCCATCGTGATAAATTAGAGCAAATTACGGAAGGTAGTCCTTTTGTTGAGCGTCTTGGATAATTGATATGGTTGTCATTTGAAAATTCCATATTTGTTCAACTTGAAAATTTCGGCAACCCATCCATAAGCATTGACGCATAATGCGTTAGTTCTTAGAAATTCATTCAAGTATCGGCATTGATTTCTTTGGTATGCTGCTTCCTCCCTTTCACGCTGTGATTTGTTGCGTGTGCTGCACACATATTGTACATTATGCGTGACCCTTTGTTTGACCGGAGATTTGACGACTGACGCACCTGTCATGTTAAATGTCCTATACCCTCCAGAATTTTGTGATAATTTTTGTTTGCTTTTAGAAACTAAACGTAATAAAATTTAGCTAACCACCTTGTTCTCTCTCTCTTCTACGATAAAGCGCACATTAAAATGAATCATAAATCTGCCACACCCTCGTCGTATGAAAACGTTAGCCACATAAAGTACTTGATTTTTACTTGTTTCTTGTGCCATAATTAAACTTTCTATTAGCCCGTAAGTAACGAAAATATGCTTGTTGGGGGTGCTCCCAAACAAAACTATTTGGCATCAAAATACACGAATAATGAATGTCCGTATTTCATACAGTTAATCATCAAAGTTATGACCACTGGTTTGGGACGTCCTATCTATGAAAGCGGCGGTGGTGGCACTCCATTCACAGAGAGTGCTAATAACATTTATTGAAATGTATACACATCAGCCAATCCTTACAAACACATAAATATAGATTTTTAACTGAAGAATTGACGATTTTACTCTGCACCGTTCTGCCTCTTGTCACAGACATAGAAAGAATGGCAAGAAGGAACGGCATATTATGGCGTTCCCACTGTTTTGTTGGAATAATAGCGTGTCACCTACTGAAATTCAGTGGCCTGACAAATTAATTGAAAATATAGACATCAAATCACGACATCGTGATGGAAAAGGTTAGCCGTTGGTCCTCCTTATCCTGAGCAACGCATTCTTCTCCACTTTCTTTTTGTTTTTCATGATGAAGAAGTCTGAGAACAGAACGCGTTCCCAGGTGGTATAACGCATCACTCAGCTCACCGATACCAATTGGCTTTTTCCGTACAAAAGACGTTTACATGTGGAGAACAATAAAAATACTAATAAAATACCTACCAGCTAGCGGACCTCCCATTTACTTTGATGCTGTTTCATCACATCACACGCAGAACGAAATTAAATATACATACATAATATGCAACGCAATCGCAACGGCCCAGTCAGGTCATCATGCGATGTGAAATCCGTTTTCCTGACTTTGTGAGTGAGACAAAAAAAACGTCATGTTAAGTGGGAAACAATAATGCTACACAAAAGCTTCTGAAATAGAAATATTTTATAGTTATGCTTATTCCAAGACAAACATCTTTTTTTTAACTTTTACGTGTAGGTTGCCTAAATCCTGATAGCCAGAGCCACCCAACCAAAGAAAGACAAAGGAGACAGATAGATACGGATATGATGGTGATGAATGCGAATGATAAAAAAAATTACGTATACAACACACAACAATTTTTGTCCTTAATGCAAATCATGTAATGCGCGACATGTTCAAACGCCTCGTCGCCTTGCCCATGACAGTGACACTGGATTGCTTGACTGATTCTCCAAAAAGAGATCCTATCATTCATTCAAATGTCAGAGTTAAAGCATGTGTCAAATCGTAAAATGTTTGTAATAAGCTGTTTGAGTTACTTTATCAGTTTTACGATTTTCTCACATTATAGGAATAGTTTCTGTAGGTAGTAGTTAAGTAGGTGGAAGAAGACGGAGTAAAAATGGAATATTCCATAGTTTTTAACTATTTTATGTAAATACAAGCAGTATCTGCTATCTGGTTACTGAATAATAAATTTAACACTGCTATAAAACTGTAAGTGCGTTTACGTTTAACATTAACAATTTTTAAAACAAGGTGCGTTTTCACCTTTCTGTCCTCTTTGTTGGTCAATGATTCAATCGAATGATTGGGTAGAAGGAAAGCCCAATATTAAATTAATCATATCATCGAACCACATGAACATTCTATGAAAGGCGTTTCGTGATTCATGAGTAAAACCCAAGTAACCATCAAGCAAGGTAGCTTATGAATTATGTGCGTACACTGCTGGAGGCTGGTGCAATGCCCCTGCTGAAAGGGTCTCTGACGAAAGTAAATGGCGTGCTATTTGTTACGATTTTTTCTCCCCTTCGGTCGACGTTGGTGCAAATGTGTAACAGTCTGATTCTGATTGTAATCTGGTCAGTGATTACGATAAAAGCATTTAATTTCCACTTTTTCTTTCCTTCCTTCCTTCTCATTTTTTATGTTACCGAAAAAACAACATCCTGAGTGAACTGAAACAGGCTCAGCAATCTATGAAAATGGTTCAGTTCTACAAAACAGAAAAGTTAACAACTACAGCAATCTGAATTTCCCGAGCCAACTACTTCAGATATACTGAAAATGAGCATGAACTCTCCCACACCATCCCCACCACCAGCCATTTTGCTGTCAAGGACGCTTCGCAATTTTATATGCATTTATTTCATATCATATATTTCAATTACAAAAAAAGAATATGAATGTATGACATGACGATGGCGGTCTCCTTTTTTCTAATGGAATCGTTTAAAACATTAGGAATAATAAGAGTTAATGAGTCAAGTCACAGTTAATGCCTGCACAAAATCAAACTACATAGTTGGCTTGGTGTGGCTAGGTTTTATTTTAAGCCAGAGGCTCATTCTCACTGCGAAAGCACAATACTTGCTAATTTATCTTATTGAGAGTTGTGTTTGATGTTATGTGGTGCAATTACAAAATGGATTGAGTTGATTGTTGATGCATCTGGCTGGTGGTACCGTTCAAGTCTTGTGTATCTGCATGGATGATGCTTATATTAGCGTATCCATCCGCGTCGCCGCGTCATAATCATATTTTTGTCTTGATGAATGAAGTTAGTCATCAACCATCTTATAATCCAAGTGAAATTTTCTTTTTATTAAAAAAAATCCTTTTCTTCATATTATACAAACCTACATTTTGCTCCTTTCCTTTCTCCCTGCTTCGAGTTTGGCTTCACTTCACCATTTTTCAAATTAAAATACACATACATGATGGGATGAATGAATGAGAGTGAATGTTTGCCAAAGATTATGCGTTATTAACATCCGATTGTTGTAATAACATCTCATCAGCTAATCATCTTGTGAGTTTTCGTCTTTTTAACTTAAATTGCTTAAGGAAATGTGTTACATGAACATGTTACGTGTAGCACATTAAATTTTGTATAGTATGGCTTGAAATATTTTTCGTTAAAATCAGATTTGTTTGCAAAAGCAGTTGGCTTCCTGTCAGCTTGCAGTGGTAGTAATTTTTAATGATTGCAATTTTCTCTGCCATATTGTGAGTTGTATGTGTGATGTTGATGATGTTATATAAACATAAACCAAATTAAATTGCTGCTGAATACATTTTGTGCATTCTTGTGACAACGTAACGAGCAGACCATTATGTGCAGTCGGACATTCATAAGTGTCGCATTATTGTGTCCGGTACAAACCATTTGTGCTACATAACAGCAATAAATTTAACGATTCTTTGAAAATCGTGACGTAGTTTCAAATAGGTAGATGTCTATGATGAGGACAAGTAAGCCCCAAGCAAATTGTCAACTATTCCGAATATCGGTTTTGACCAATCTTGCTGCCTCTTGTTGAATAACTCTCTTTCTAAAAATATTTGTGGACATTTAGATATAATAAGCATCTGATGGTGGCTGCTGAATTGCAAGGAAATATGATTTCAACGCAATGGATAAAATTAGTCGTAGCTGTCATTTTCGTTTAGTTTAACTTTGTTATTAGTCATAAAAATTAAAAATGCAGTTTACTCCATAATATTTAACTCCAAGCAGACATAAATGTCAGTTCGTGGGAGTATATTTTGTCTCATGCTGCATTTATGAATCTAGGTACGGAAGAGTCACTTTAAATTTGAAGATGCTCATTCTCAACCCGCGTGGTAATGTGATAAATGACAACTCTCAAATCGAATTATGCACATTTAGTACTTTTTTAAGTTCAATACTTCAAGCTGTGACCTTAATGTCCCTGAATGTCCATCAGTGGACGACATTACTACCAGTCAAAGTCAAAAGTGAATGTTCAAGCCCACGAGAGTTGCTCATCTTTTGTAGTTTACAAGTACGAATAGGAGACTTTTTTTTTTAAATAACAAAGCATTATAATGTTCAAGCGTTAAGGTGCACTGGCCGCCTACAGTGGATGTAACTGCATGTAAAAAATATATACATAAATATGAGTCACTAGCACATATATGAATGAATAACAACTAGTTCTGTTCACATCATCAATCATTCATTACTCTTGGTCATTGTGTAACTGAAGCAGTAATTATTAAGCGGTTATAGCCATTCATTTATAGAGAAATCAAATATTATGCCTCCATTAACAAGTTGGAGGAATAAAATCAAGGAAATAAAATGCATGCATGCATGCATAATGATGTCCTGTGTACACAGTTCACATGATGTCACCAACGGCAAGTTTAATTTGTAATTAGTTTTTGTATAAATCAATTGCTGGGATATAATATCGTGATAATTTTGTGTAGCGAGGTCATTCAAAGGCAACGCCGGAATTCGCTTAAGAATAATTTCATTTGAAAAACCTTTGTCAACTTTTGCTATATTTAGAATAACATCGGGCAACCTTAATGGTTGGTGCATCGTTTCATGATTGCACTTTGCAATTCATTCTCCCAACCAATGACCAAAAAGATACATCGAGACATACAAAATCAAGTGCTATGTTTATGCAACATAATTATGGTCAATTTTTTGCCTTAGAAAACCTATCTCCAAAAATGGCTAATGACTCAATGTATGGATGGAGCTGTTGATTGTGAAGTGATGTTATTTTTTGAATGCAAAAACTAACCTTATCTATATATTACACACTCGCAGGGTTCTATTTTGAATTCGCCTTCTAAACCCATAATACTATCCATTTTGTTTTGTTATGGAGCACAGTTGGCAATATGGTCGAATTAAGGTGTTTATGTTTGTAAGCATTCATCAGAAAATTGGCTCAGTCAGTCAGTCACTCAACTCAGCATCATTTCACTCTTCTTCTTAAAAAAATCCAACCAAAACCATAATTCGACATTCTTTCCCTTCGTTATCATCATCATTCAAAATTTATTTGTTACGACTTCAGCTGCAACTTTAGCATTCTTGATTATGAATACGCACGAAATTATTGCGTTTTACAAAATCTGTAGTGTACCCTTAATCTCAATCCTTCACTTCACTTCAGACAGTTTCTTCCACGCAGCATCATCATCATCATATACATCAACAACAATAAACATTATGCAATGCGACTCCATTATTCTGCTCTTCTCGCCTAAGATGAAAATAGCTCTGCTCTGTTTGCACTATAAACAAATGAAAACCTATAACTACGACAGGGGACTGTAATAGCAGCTAAATTGCTCTGAAAATGCATCGAATACGTAATAATGCAATCTCCTGTTCTTTGGGATAATTGCAGACATTAAAGCTTACAAATTCCGCCATGTGTACTCCTCATAAACACAACCAAGTTGCTATTAACACATCAAATTTTTAGTTTACTGAAAACCCAAACCAAATAATCAACTCAAATCCCAAAACCAAAGACCATAATGAATATGAATTGAGTGAGTGTGCTGTAATTTTCCAAGAGCATTTTAGAATAGTTGACTAACTCAGCTCATAAAACGGCCGTGTGACATCACATCTCATAACCAACCTGTTGTGCATAATATTGTTCATACGTGAGTTCAGAAGAGTCATTAGCACCAAAATCTGAAGCCTAGCCAAACCACAAACTATTTCTAATATTTCGCTCATTTGCACCTTGCAAGTTTATCTCAGGGTCATTGCAGTGGTTTCGTTTCCCGTCAGTCAGGAATACCAAAGACGACGGCGACAACGATTTTTTTCAATTTCCCTTTCTCTCTCGAAAATGCCGATGAGCATTGGTTGAAAACAATTAAACTCATGCCTTGATAATAAATTAATATGAGACGTGATATGTTTGACACTTTATTTCAAATGTTTTTTCCTTCCCTTCAGGTTTTCTTGCAGGATCGTAATCACCTCATCATCATTTCATGATCCGCACCGCACTACTACCCCAGTGTAACTTTGCAATAAAAGCAGTTTATGGAAATCAGGTCATCGGATAAATGCAATCTGGTTTCAACCTTGTCACCCAACAACATTTTGCATATTATCTTCTCTTGCAAAAGCAACAAGTGCATCATCACACAGAATGACGATGATATGATGATGATGATGCTCGCAAAAGCATGACATATGATCGAAAAGTTAGCGCATGCCCATTAACCATTAAGTGAAAATGTTGACTTGAAAGTCATAAAAACGCTCTGCAAAATTCATTTATCAATTCAAGGAAACTGAGTGAAAATTCTTCAAAATATTTTTTGTCAAGATTGAGATGACAAACCTGCATAATATGATAAGGGTGCATCTGCGCAGTGACGTTTTGAAAACTATTTTACTGAACTCTAGGTCAAAGCTCGAACTTGAGACTGTGATGTGATGCAAAGTGAATGGGTATATTATTTTTTGACAAATTTAGTAGATCATCTGTAATCTCATGGGAGATTTTTCAAATTGACAGTATAAAATCGTTTTCTCAAGGTCGGCATCTGTCTGAAATCAAAGGACATCCTTTAGAAATGGATTTTAAACTGTCTCAACACGCATAAAATACGTAAGATATAATAATTGTTGTGATTACTATTCAGACCAGAATATTCATAGTTGAAATAGCTGCCTACATGTATGCAACGTAGAACTACCTACTTACTCAATCTCATGAGACAATGGGATCTTAAAAACAAACATAAAGTGTGGCTTGGCCTTTGCCGAAAACTGAAAGTGATTTAGATGTGATGTGATGTACGATGATTTACTTTTCTTCTCACATAACAGCACAAAGAGAAGAAAAAACACCTGCCTCCTATGTTGCCTTCTATTATTCGCAGTTTCCTTCATCACCTATCGTGTCACAGATAAAGTGTATCATCATAAATCTTACTTGCACTCTTTGCAATTCCTTCGTTCTTGAGACTGACTTTAGTCATTCAGCAGCTCAATACAATTTTCATATTTCACTCTCAATCTCGCTCATAGGAAGCACGGACTAACTGAGCCAGTTTGTATGACACAGCAGTACGTCAACTCACTATCAATTATGTATATTCTGGCTCTCCAATCCAATCCAATCCAACGTGATTGTTTCATCGATCAAATTTTTTTTCTGAGGATTTATATAGTGAAATGTTGTATTGAAAATCTCTATTCAATTCATCTCTTTCCCTTATGAGCTACTGCAGTGAGAATAATGGAGCATTATTTTTAGAGTTGTATTGATTGCAAAAAAAAAGAAAAATGGAAGTCAAAAAATCATAAATCTAGTTCAGTCAAACACCTACTGCTGTGGTTTAGCTCAAGGCCGCAAAAACCACCGTATGGCAAAAGTTATTAAGCAGAATACCTTAGTTTTTTGTACTTCATCAGATCAACTATAACAATAACTGAATAAAGCAAACAATGAGCTAACGTTTCTGCATGTAGCATGCAGCATCGTCATCACACGGTGGCGTACTAACATAGTAGATATTCAAGAAAAGATATTTTAAGAAGAAAAGCCATAACACAATGTACGAATTGTTGCAAATTGCAAATACAATACGATTCCTCATTTGATTCATTATCTTTCGTTTTTTTGTCAATGAAAAAGAATAATAATATAATATGTTTTCACTTCATTACTGCCAATTATGCTTATGGTTGAGGGGACTCCATTGATATTTTTATTAGTATGCATGAGTATGCATCAGAGACGAGACCAGGCTTGGTTTTTTTACACCAAAGGAGAAATTTCCCAAAGAAAATGTCTAAAGTAGACTGAAAGAAGAGGAGGCTGATGATGATACGATGATGATAACTACCACACTTGAATGGAGACAACAGGAGGCAGGAGGACAGCAGTAAGCCACTAATGTGTGATATTTTGATAAGGCTATCTTGAAAAATGTTACAAACTTGTTCAGAAAACGGTAGTGTACATCAGAGCGTATGGGTAATAATAATGTATATGATTAAGTCACTTGTGTGTTTGCTTGCAAATTTTGAAATTTGCATTTGTGACAGGAATATGAAGAGATAAAAGCTGAAAACTACGTGAATACAAATAACTACAAAGCCAACATAAATGAAAGAATCAGAATGACTATTACTCAAATTCACTTGTCGTTGTCGCATGCGATCCCATCCAAGCGCCCATTCCTTTGATGAGATTACCTACGCTAAATATGCAAAGTAGGCATTCTCCCAACTAACTATAAGTCGCAGTGTCTTTCTAATCAAGGAAAGACAAGACGGAAGAAACGTTTACTTTACGCTAATCCCCTTTTCTGCTACGCATCATCATATTATAAGCTCTTTGTGTCTACTTTGCCTTCCCCTCACGTAATATTTGTATACCTCGGTGATTGACATATCTCAGGTCAAGTCAGTCAAGTAGCATATTAATGTGTTCTTTTTTTACCATCCATTCAAATTGTTGAGAGTGTATTTGCAAGCGAAACAATATTCTCTGTCCACCATGGCTAAAGCATAAAGATGCCTATGGTAATGAAAGAATATGAACGATACATTATTTATCTTTGGTTAGCATATAATATGCACCCTATTTGATAAGAAGTGGATCATCATAACGAGCCGTTAAAAATTAAAACAAGCCATTTGAGCGATAATAAGCTTACAACAATGGAGAATGACAGCGGTGGATTAAGTATTGGATGACAAAAACTGTATCAACAGTGGCAGTATATAAAGATAAAAGGAGTATATTATATGTGTACGCATTATTCGTTTCACTTTCTGAAAATTACTCTGGCATTGCATTGTTAAAGGATATATAGCATATCATTTGCTGCGACCATTAATTTAATATACTCAACCTTAATAACCACACGTTGACTATAATCAAGCTAGAACTCGTGTTCAAAATTGGGCATAAAGTCCTTATTAAAATCATTGATCTAGAAACCTTGGTTTTATGACAAGAGTACGTACGAGAGTCTCTTTTGCTACAACTTACTATCTCCAACATTCCAAATGTCTTAATTAATTGGTACTAATTGAATCAAGTGTAATAAAAAGCATTAGAGCAGAACAAAGAGTTGAATTTGCAGCATTTAGTACAGTTTCTTTCTCTTACCTGGTACTGAAAGTCCGTTTAATTTTCTTCTGCAAAGTCCACATCTTGAAGCTATTTGTCGTTCTGTGGTTTAATCCTCAAAGAAAAAAAGTATCGAAGGGATGGAGTTAGAAAAACTTCAAAAAATCTTCTATAGTTTTGTAGAATTGACAAAAAACTTCAAATCGGCAAGTTGAGAAGGAGCACTGGGCACTGAAACACTGTTTTAATTTTTTTTAACAAATCAAAGGCTATTTCCTGCTTCTTCGCCCTTCGCTTCTTGCCTTTTTGCTGCTGCTGCTGCTTTCGCACACCAAACCCAGACGGAACGTGAACCAAGTATGGAGATGGAGAGCAGAACTCTCTAAAAAGTCAAAGTCTTCAACTTCTGCTGGATCCCAATAATGCGCATCAATAATACGAGAGATGTTAATGTACTCTCACACACTCCAAGATGTTGGCTTAGGCATATGCAAATATATTTTATAATGGTACAAGTTCACATATCCAAAACGCTCGTTGTTCCTGTGGCTTTTTGGCTTGGCCTCGAACCTAGTGGGTACTCGCCTTTTTTGCCTTCCTCAAAAAATTCTACAAATTGCATTCATATATATTCAGAAAATGGTCTCGAACAGAACAGAAGTGAGTTTACATGTTTCCAACAATTTAATTTGATTTTTTGGCTCCTATCATGGACCACGCACTACATTCATAATTTAATGAGAATGAGGAGTGGACATTCTCGTAAACACCAGTCTAGCAACGTGTTCTTATTGTTATAATTACTATTATAATGGAGCTAGCCAAACCCATAAAACGTGAGCCCATATAACATTACATGCATATATAGAGCAGATTTGATAATGGCTAATATGATTTGCTAACAATATTACTTTTCAGGTTCATGAGCTGCTACAATTGCTGCTCTGCCAAACAAGAATATATTATTATTCAAGAGCAAAGAATAATGTAAAAGTGACAATAAAGTTTTTTTTATTGTGATCTAGCTCTGATCTCATCTCCAGTGGCGGAAACTCAAGGTAGACAAGTTGGAAAATGTCTCAATCTTGCATCAGAGATACTCATCAATTATATAGTGTTGTTGAAGGAACTGGTATGAAAAAAGCTATCAGCTCAATCAATAACGGCATCGGGAACACTTGAGAGCATCCACAACCTACAATTATGGTAGTTATGGAGGGGTTGATCTAAAAAGTATAGATCTGTCACTAAAATAATCTCAAAGACAATATAATTTCATATAGGGCTGACAAAAAGTCAAACACTCCATTCAACTATGATGATCATGATGATTTACATGTTCTGTAACAATAACGCAAGTAGTTTTAATCATCAACCAACGCAACGGAAGAATGTTTATGACGAATGTTGATATAAAGAAAGAGGAACGAAAATAGGTAGCAAAATCTTCTTGGTTGCTCCTCTCATACAAAGCTAATTGCTATATGCCACACGGAATACTCGAAGAAAAAGTGTATTTTATTGGTGGCGGTTGAGAACGGAGTGACAAGAGAGTACACATGTCATGTAAAATGTGCAAGACAAGAACAAGACATGTAACAATCGATAATTAAAATTCACTTAAAACAATCAACTCAGATGCCTCATCCAATCCAATTCAACTTATTACGTTTGACGTGAGCTTTTTGCTTTCAAGACACTTTTGCAAATAAATACGCGTGGTTGGTGTTAGCAGCGCTGATATCTGTCTTGCTGAGATTGCTCTGTTACACGTAATATTATAAATATTTTTTGTGTTCAGTTGGTATATCTGTATTTGTGTTACTTTGATTATAGAAAAGATGCTATCTTCCGTCCAACATTTTTTTCGCTATATTCTTATCAAAGTAAGGAAGTTCCTTGCGCTACGTGTCATGTTGTTTTTTCAGGTAAACTTTGATAAACTCGGATGTAACAACGTGATAATGACTTGAGACGAGACTGACACAATATTATCCGTAAATGCATTTGGATTAGCACTTTACGTTGCAGAAACTGCAGTACTTTTGATTTTTGAGTGGGAATTTCTGCAATGCAGATTCCCTCGCTCACACTTTGCAACACTCGTAATCACTGTTACTTTTAAACGAGCTTTCGGTAACTTCCTGATTTTATTACTTTGCCAAGTAATAATTGTTACATATTAATTATAATGTCACTCAATAGCTCATAAAGAAGTTAGGTAGCTTCCGCTCCACCATTCCAGGCACTTCATACATCACCACGTAGAAGAACTCTTCTGTTTATCAATCCAAGAAAATAATATTTTCTTCCCAAAAATCTCAAGTAACAACCTTCAGGTAGGAGCTTCCATTCCTCAGAGAAATCTGGAAGAAAGGCCGAATCCTGAAAGGGAAGGAAGGACACGCACACAACAACAAAGTTCTAAAAATACACCAGTTCGGTTTCTGGCACCTTGAGCTGACCACCTCACTTTTGAACTTAGAACTGATCCTATATTGCTGTGTCAAACTCGAGAGAATATTTGTATTCTGTGTGCCCTGCGTTTCGTATCACTCAGGTGAATGAGTAAACTTAGAAATCTCAAGATTTTTCAACCCCCAACAACATTAAGATTTTGAGCGTACATGTTGAATTGCACTGTATTGTTTGATATATGTCGTCGTCTTCGAAGGAACAGTCATTCTAATGTAGTAATAGAGTTTTGTAGTAATAATGATAACATTAGCTACCTATCTATATAGTCAAGTCAGCCACATTATATTATAATCCTTACTCTCGAGCTGGTCTCGTCTGGCATGGCACATTTCTTTTGGCCTGCTTGCTTTACCGTTCATAATATTGCATATAGACAAAACTTACTTTCCTTGTCTTCACTCAAGTCATCGCTAAAGCGTGAGTGTGTGTTATGCATAAAGGTGTAAGACCACAAAACAAGTAATAGTATGCACATAAATAAAAGTACACACACAGATTTTCGCTCATTGCTTTCAGAGAGGGATATATATACATACAATATATATTTTATGGATTTATGTACCTACATCAAATTCACAGTACCTAGTCCTTACCCCTTGGTTTGGATCGAGTTTGATCATCGACATTTGTTTTTGTATGCTTTGGCTGAGGTTGGCGTTGGCTTGAAGCGTTTATTTAAAGTACTGTTTTTCATGCATTTTTAGGTGAGTTATTAAGAAACACGTACCTATTTGCTCTCTCACAATCATGCATCACTCACTCACTCATCTACTCGCACTTTTGCTTCTTTCTTGAATGACGTTTTTACACACAAAAATAGGAAGGCCCTTAAAATAATTATTTTTTAAAAATATTTGTGCATATGCATATTATTTAGTAGATGCATGCACGTCGAGCCGAGACGCTACACGAGACTTAGTTTGTTTCAGAGTATAATGCATTATTCTTAAAGGTGATTATTACTATGATTATTTTTGAGCTGGCGGAGAATTATTTTGAGATTACGAGGCATGGCATCACATCACAGGGGTCTCTGTTTTTAATTTTATTACATTATACAAGCTGAATGTTGTGGACAAGAGGCAAACTAGCGTGAAAAAGCTGGTTAACCTGTCAGTCATTATTTTAGCACACATTTTCTAGTAGAATTGAGTGAATGTTACTATATATGAAGCTCATTGTAATTGTGGCAGGACGGACGGCTGGGTAGACTGTTGATAATATTATTATTCTTTGATTTTCTCGCGTTTTTTATCTTTACTTAATTCTTCTCAATCTCTTAAATTTTGTTAAGCTAGTTAACTTAATAATCCGTTTTGATCTGAAGCTGCGTGGAGATGCGTATAGCAAACCAAAGCAATGTAATCTAGACAATGGGCTGTTGCCTATCTTGATTTTTTTTGTATTTACGACATCATTCTCATCATCAGCTTTATCGGCTGTTTTTACACGCAGCCGGACTAGCCTGGCTGGTCGAAATTAAAAAATGTGTAAGAATATTATTTTCTATATGATGATTTGGTATTGTACGCAAATCATGGCATGACTATATCATTTTGAAGGGGTGTAATCAGATGTAGTTTATGATGCGTCTCCCAACTCTCTCGGCTCCATTCTAAATTGGCCTGGATATGGTGGACGAAGGTGATTATTTACGTTACGACAAATCGATGCTTAATTATGGGAGAGCTTGAGATGAGAGGGAGATAACTTAATGATAATTTTTTGGCATGTTCACATACCACCTCTGATTGTTATATCACAATAAGGGTGGTGTGAATTGAGTTTTGTAAATTCAAAGATTATTTTCAAGAAATGGGAAAATTATTGGACTACCCTTTCCTATACATTTTCACTTTTTTACCCAATGGCAAATTAAAACTTCTTTTTATAACCCTCTCAACAGGTTGAAGCAGTTTGATTGTTATCACGATATGTGATAATCATGTCGTATTAATTGAGTTGTAAATAGGTATAACCTAACATGTTCACAAATCAAAATGATGGTTCGACATATTCACTGTCAACAGCTCTTGCATCATGGCCCAATAAGAAAATAATATTTTACACAAAATTATAGGTAAAAAATTTGTAATTACCACGCTTTGCATATGTGCGAAATTAAACGACAACAAAACATCAGCTCATCAGTTAAGGGAAGTGATTATCAATGTACTTTTAAGAATAAATTGATGATTATTTCTCTAAGTAGGTCAGTTATGGAACGAGATCGTTGATGTAAAAGGTAATATCCGGGCTCCTGCGGATTGATTTGTTTCAAGCATAAATATATGGTAAGTAGATGAGCTACTATGTAATAGTTTGCATAATCTTGAATTCTGTTATGATGATACACTTTGCAGAGTTCATTCATTACCTATGTAAATGTTATCGTTTGGTTTGGTGTGTATAATAGAACCTTCTTTTATGTCGGCTTACTTTTATCATAGGATCCCAAAATTCATTCAAAGAAGGACGAGTAAGTAAATGAACCGTAAATGCTGCATCCTCCAATATTTTGGGGTAGAATAATTCTTGGCTTGATGAATACAATGTCACCTGAATAACATAAGGATGGGGTTTATGACGGACCTTTTTCGTCTACAAGTTTTGTGCTTTGAATGCATATTGAGCTAGTTTGCCTAATATGATCAAAAGTATATATATTCTGTATGCCTACATACCATAAATGAAAATCGGCTCCTCATGTCTCAGAGTACAAATTAGGGTAAATATACACCGGGTCTATTAGAACAACATAATATGCAATCTGTAACTAGTGACAGGGATAGGATGAGAAAAATGTTAAATATTCTATGTACTGTAGATAAATGATCAGACTACATATTTCATTATCAGTAGGTTAGGTATGCATATTCATTAGTCATGCGTGAGGTCCATGTTAGTAGTCAAAGAAAGTCCTTCCTTAGAGTATATTACATTACAAAACTCGGGCTAATTTCTAAACAACAATAATTATTTCAACAGTAGCAGCTGTCTGTCCCAAAGTGTTTCAAAATGCGATTTCGTAGAATTCATCAGGGCATAGAAAGTACGAAAACATATTGATATTGATCCTTGAATTAAATATGACATGACAGATTGGATTCAATCAAATTTGGATTGTTCAGTGTCCACAAATATTAGGTCGATATACGTAGGTAAACAAATCGTGTGAAGGTCTTTAAAGAAAGCAATAATTACTATTACTACTACTCCTCCGAGAGTAAAGATAGCAGATTTGTCCTATCGTTATCAACATCATCATCATCAATATTGCTGTGTTAGGTTATGATTGAATATGGGAACGTGACAGGGTATGTACATCCCGATAATATAGCAAGTCAAGTCAAACCCACAATAATTCAGCCTCAACTTCACGTACATTCCAACACACAAAAACCTATAAAAATTAATGATCAGTTGATTCTCTGTAATGGTCCCAAAATTAGTTTCTCACGAAGTCTATCCCTCTCCTTCTATTATTGCCAGTACCATTCTTGATCGACTGAGCTAGTTTTTCCTTAAAGTGAGTTTCACTTAACTCAATTATTTTTTTAAACACAATTTAGTCTACATAAACAAGATAACGATTAAATACAAAAATATGAAAAATGATCAGTAAAAATTTTGGTGTTAGTACCATCATCATCCTACGAGTTTGTTGTCTGTGTCGGTCTAGGGCAAGCGTAAAAAAGGGGATTTGATATTTTTGTACAATCTGATGCTAATCATCGATAGCCACTGATGTGCAAAAATAAATTGCCAAGATGTAGATTTTCTAACGGTTAACACAAAACTGACTATATATGAAGAAAGTCAACATGATTATTATTTCTTGTCTGGCTATACAGTGCTACCTTTTTAGCCTTTACTGTTTTGACTGTATCAATCACTAACCTTTATTAACCTGATTAAGAACACAAAACAGGATGGTGATGATGATGATGATTGGTGTTTAGACCAAAACACACATTTTTAGATGACGATGATGTTATGGTTTGCTTGAGTTGTGTTTACCTTCAAATCACATCAACAAACCATTTTGACTACTACTATGTATAGTTTATTGTACACTCGCCATTTAAAGGCCGTAATTATTCGGAACATTCATGCATTTTAACGATATTTAATTACCATTATTGTACATGTTAACACAGGAATAAAAGCGTCGTTATTATTATTTTACTGACGCTGCTGTTTGTAAGCAGTCACCACACACAAATCATTCATATAAATGTACAGAGTAGTCAAGTCAGCAGTCAACTCAACCCCAACCCAATCCGTCACTTGGTCAGTCATGTCAGCGCTGAGGAACACCACCCCTTTTCCTTTGTACCCTGTGCTTAGCCTGTTTGCGCTTGTGCATAAAAATCAACATTTAAGTGCGTATTGTGCACTTGAGATTACATAAAAAAATTCCTCCAATTCTTTTAGTTGCAATAGTATGTACTTTATGATTTTTTTGATAGTTCATTCATATTCATAATGACATGATATGATATTGATTCGTGATTGTTTGTGCCAGAAACTTGATGCTTTTCCTTTGTGTACATTTCTGATTGGGATATTAGCAAATTGTAAATGGTAATTATCTGGATCATAATTATAGTATCGTGATTTCATTAGTTGAAAAAATCCACAAATGATTGGTTACGAGATTTTGAAGGCATTGAATAGTTTGGCTGACTGCACTACAAAACTGTAATTTACTTGGGGCTTTAGTAATTTGGTTGTGATTTTATAACCTTTAAAATCAGGTTGCATGTGCGAGTCAGCTAAACTACTGTAAAGAATAATATAATGAGTGACAAATGAAGGGAAGGAATGCAGATGCTCAAAAAAGCAATTTGTCGATGACTCCGCACCTTCCTCCTATTTCACTAATAATCTTGATTCTTGATCATCATTGAAACTCATAATACTTAAGATATCAAAGCCCAGCAATGATCATTCACATTGAAAGAAATATGAGATTACGTCTTAAAAATCAACAGATGCGTTACGCAACCTACAAAAAAGTGACATTACACGCACATTAGTGGAGCGCAGTCAGTCACAAATTTCATGAGAAATGTCATCCATTTACTAAATAGATATATTGTAGTTTGGGGCTATTAGGTATTACTTTCATCATCATTTTTTATGATCATTGGAACAGATGTTAGGCTGTGTATGTGATTTGGTGTGGTCATGCCCTAACCTTAGAGCAGTAACAGAGCCTGCAAGCGAAACAGTAATAATAATATCAATCACTGATGAACGACTACTACTGCTGGTGAAAAGGTATTTGCTTTGTGCAAGCACACTTTTTTTTAGCTCATTTATAACTTATCTCATAATGCGTAAAAATCCAAAATTCACCTTAACACACTTTTTCCTCCATGTTATTACCATTATAGCGATGATAATGATGATGAAATGAAAACCTTCAGACCAATAATAAGGAATTTGTTGGTTGGGTATTATATTGGTTTGGTATGCTACCACTACCATCCGTATTACATTAGCTCAAAAAATGGTTTACTGTCCACATATCACCACAATAGCAACAAAAATTTGTATAAACAATGCATCCATTGTGAATCGAGATCAGTATCGTAAAGTGCATTCATTCACTCGTATAATATGGCATAAAGACTGAAAAGTTGAATGAAAACTGAGTGACGTGCTCACAGAGATTATTTATACAAATCTCATAAAAACAGGTGTAATAAAAAAAAGTACTATACTCAACTCAACTGATTGTGAACTATAATGGTGTCTGATACGAACAACAGCTAAATTAGAATGGAAAATGAGATAAAGCAAATTGGTTAAATCTCAGTCACTTTAGATAATGTTGCATCTTAGTTAAAGCTATATATATTCCCTCAAAAATCATTTGCAGCACACTCGATAATTTGACTATAATATTATGTTTATGATGCTAGACAAATATTACATCAAGATAGATTATGGGATTGAGAGATACAAAAAACAAACATATTTTAAGGAATGAGGCAGTGCTGAGTTCGAGAAATCAGGTAATAATAATGATAGTAAACTGTGATATTATGATATACTTAACTGCTAACTACATATTACATAAGAGAACGAGAGCTGCTCGTTAGGAATCAGCTAAACTATTTTAAGGAGACCGTTTCTGCGATTGCGAGTCTAGCAGCTACTTATAATGTAGGTATATATGATGCAAAAATGTGTGTGTACGCAATATTACAGCATATGCAAGCTAGCAAAAAAGTGTAAAAATGCTTACAAAAATAAACACATGTTATCTAGAACGATATATATGGGATGAAACAAGTCTGCATTGAGAAATTGCATGCTTCTTGTAATTAAATCAAGTTCACTGCCACATAATTTACGGCAGAACGATTTGTTATTACGTTATGGAGTGTATCAATTGACTAGAGCAAAAATTAGTTTTTATTGCCATTTTACTAAATGGTTCGATTGGCCTAATCCCTAATCTCCTTGTACATTTATGCACTTGTGAGTCAGTTAACCCAGAAATCGAAACCGTGATATTAGAATGTATGGCCAGCCGTGATAGTACGAAAACGCTATAACCATCAAATTATTATCGTAGCATGATGATTTATAGTTTGCTTGCTTGTTTGTATATCTGGTGGCAATAAGAAGCCGACACGCGGCAGCCAAGTCAATAACACACTCTACTAACTGACTACTTGTAATTTACCGAGATAAATTCACTCTCATTTATCATCATTCTTGGTTGAAAATTTGCAATAAAAAAGTCCTATTATGAAAATGAATCCAATAAAAGGGCAATAATTTCCTTTCATTGACTCACATTGTGCCAAAGCCATTAGCCATATCTTTTGTCATTTCGTTGGTATTTGACCAGCCCCTCTGGGCTTTATATTTGGATACAATTCCAATGCTTCAATTAGTTATTGATTCAACTTATTTTTTCAGGTCGTCTTTAGAGAAAATGAGTTGTCGCATTGAACACTTGAGGACATTTGGTGAATTAGAAAATGAGCTGAAAATTGAATGGTTCGATTACTTATCAATATGTATGGCATAAGATGAATTAGCTTCGCTAAATTGTTTACGGCCATAGATTAGCGGTAGAGAATGCAAGAAGCTTCTAATTGTGGGCACGTCAAAGGAGAGGAAGGTAAAAAAACTAAAATGGCAAGTACTTTTGTGCTGAACTACTCAATTTGAATGCGAATACATAAGTATTTAGTCTTGTCCTGATATTAATGAAGTTGAGTAGAGTAAACCAATGGTCACCTTGTCATGCTTAGTCGTGTACTTACAGTGACTTCATTTATTGAACCTTTTTACGTCAACAAAACACTCCCAGAATCACCTGCAAATTGTGTAGCTCTGATGCCTATTAGCAGAAATATTGAGACGAAAATAATTACAATCGTTGATAGGTAGGTTGATAAATCGGTGGACTTATTTGTTTGTATTGCGGGTGATTGGGTAAAATTTTCAGTTAGATAACTGATTGCTCTTTTCATTTCCAATTTACATAAAGACAATTTGACAATGTAACTTTTTCTAAATACCTATCTTATGTTGTTATCACCTTTCCCTTCCCCATAAAACAGCGACCGGTGACGTTAGATTGTAGTTTGGCTTTGGCTATAGTCAGCAACAGATAAATTGATTTGTATATTTCAATGAGCATAACAAGTAACATTTTCTCATTTGACCATAATTTATTTTTTATTACTCTCATATTATGCTAACGATTCAGTTCGAAATCGTATTACAAAAACTTTATTGAATCTTAAATCATCGTGCTCAAGCAAATCGAAGTCATGTACTTTGATTGTCTACCTTTCCATAGTTATAATCAAAATGGAGTTGATTTTCAAGCCAGTTTTAGCTTTCATTAACACGCATGTCCACATTACGCATTATACTTATTGATAGATTTTTTTGTCACAACTATTGATGCCGATGCGATGACGCTTTTTGTACAACTTTAGTACAAGCAGTAAGAAGAAAAAAAGAAATTGTTTGCCAATGTCAATAAAAAATGCAAGAAGCTGAATCTAGCCTACCCACACGTGCTTCACAGGAGTCAGCACAGCCAACTACATCCAAATGTGAAAACAGTTAAGAGCATTTTTTGTCTGCATCATGTTGTCAACACTTGTTGAGTGGTTGGATGACTACTTAGGGAATAAGAAATTGATTGAATCACCCAGGTGAAACAGGTGACACGCTGATTTATAAACCTACTGTCAATTAAACCACGACCATACACACATGTGCACAACGTTGACAATAATTTTGTTGTAAAAGGAGGCGAAATGGCCTTTTCCCTTTGTGATACGCATATTATTGTTAGTTAGGCATACTTTGTAAGGATTTCCTTACATCCGCACTACCCAACCAGTAACGTTAGGTTCTTGTATACATTGTGGTATGAGGAGGACACACAGCTACCTACTTTGACTTCAAAGTGTAGGAAAAGAAAAGAAAGATGGATGGAAAAAATGATGACAATGCGATGATGCTTAAAATAGGATGGAGATGACAATGGTGAACAAGGGAGATGAAGCCGGATTCCTCTATTATAGTTGATGCAATGATTAATTTGCTAATAATGGAGATGGATGATAATATATGTAGGTAGGGGATGGACTAATGAATGATAATAGGTATGTGTGGTTTTATTTGACCAACTTACCTTCACTGCCATATAGCCAAATTTGGCTTGGGTTGTGTGGGTGGTGATTACCTACAGAACATGTCAACAGTAGCTGCAGATCTCCTACTTGTTTTTGTTCTTTTGTCCAGTCTGCAATATTAGTACGATAAATCATTCTGCCAATCAAATGGTATTACTCCAGTTTGCTAGTAGAGTTGATGAGGTGATGCATCAACAACTTGCGTAATAAAGAATCTACAAAGCGAGGTTTTGCGCATCAAGTTTGTGTATATTTGGTATAAAAACGATTAACATGTTTTTGGATTTTAAAGACTATTTGCAATCACAATAATTTTGAATAGCTTGATTGCTTGCGCACATATCCATATTAGTACTGCATACTTGTACAGCATCATTACTATTACAACTCCGTATGATTAATTGACACGGCAGCCCCACAGATGCGTATTACGACACTCATAATTCCTACAAATTATGAATCTCTATTAAGTCACCGCTTTAATAGGATTAAGAGATTATACATGGACGCGGAAAAATTATCCAATTAAGATTAAAATCAGCACATTTTTGTAAGTGTGCAATCTATTTTTCTTGACTTCTGAATTTTTACCAAATTGAAACATACCAAATGCCAAATTATCAGTAGGGTACCATCAGCAGATCATTTGCAAGATTCTTTTTGAGCTGACGGAAGTATTCAGACTCAAAATCAGAATTGTTTTACAATCAAATGAGGAGAAATTTCAATAACTGAGCTCTTGGCCATGCTTTTTCACTTTTTATGACAACATAAACATTTCGCTACACTAATCATATTCATATTCAGAGACAAATATTTAGCATGTTGTTTTTATTGCTAAGTAAAGTATACGACTGTTTTGCATAAACTGACTTTAGTCATTCTCAACCATGATAACTCTTTGCTTAATCACGTGCAAATTCTTTTCGAATGCCAAAGTTTTTTTTTTGTTTTCGGAAAGCCACCATACACTATTGATTTTGGGGTTCAGTAACGGTTGCAGAAACTTTTTACCAGGTTGACCTCTTTTATTATGCAACAGTTTTATCAACAAAATATGCATTTATGCAAGCAAATTCCATGTCAGCCTTTCATGTACAGTTTTGCTATCTCCTCCTCCTTACACAAGAATTTCCCTTTCATCTCTTGTATCTGATGACCTGCGCTAACGTGCGTGTAAATTGAGGAAATTCATTGAGGTATTTACATTTTAATAGAGTCATTGTCAAATTGAGTCACTTTCTGAAATGCCGAGTTTCTGACAGTTATTTCATTTGACGGCACAGTTTTTATTAGCATAATGCTCATTTGTTCGTTTCTACTGTTGAAGAAATTGACCATTTTGGGCTTTTTTAAACAGGATTACAAAATGCATTCTTTGTATACTCAATTCTCTGTTTATTGAATTGGTATATGAGGAAAGGGAGATGCATATAATCCTCAACTACTACTGCTGCTTCAGACCAAGATTCCTTGCCAGACAATGCAAATTGGCCACGCGGTACGTACGGTTCAGCATGTCACTGGTTGGTACTTTGCTAACATTTGCTGCATCACATTTCTTAATGAACGGCATCCACTTTGGTTTCCTGATCTGACGGTTTTATCACTGAATTGAGTTCCATTATAAAAAGCAAAAGGGAACTGTTTGCTCTTATTCTAGCTCCATTTCTCATCTGATGTGACCACGACCACCTAATCCATGTACAAATTTAAATAGCTTTATACACCACTGATTTGGTCATTGAAAACAAAGCCAAAGCCAACTAGATCGAATGGACCGCAGACAAAGCTCTGTCTGTAGGTATATTACAACACGACATTTGCACGAAAAAATGCTGACCGCTCACTAAAACCACAAATGGGAATTGTGCCCCTGGTTGCTTAAGTAGAGTAGAAATATGCCAAAAAACGTAAGAAGGGATGAGTAAGTGTGCGATACAGATTCTCTTGTGGCTTTTCCATTTTGCTACAGTTTTCTCCTCTCCTCTTCCTTTTTCTACAAGAATGCCCTGAGCATTCAACGTTTTTATAAGGGGATTTTGCAACATGTCAACTTGTTGAAGTAGAGATCGGGATGATGATTTGTATCAAGTACGTTTGTACGTACCTTGTACCATCATCATCTCACTTTAAATACTGATTAGCTCATCTTCCTTTGTTGAGTGAAGTGAAGAGCTGCTGACAAACACTGGCGACATCGCATCAAACCAGCTCAAGACTTATTTGCTTACTTTGAAGCTTGTCTCTCTCAAGGAAAAAATGTTACACTTAATTTGTTACAGGTCACCGATCAAAAGTCATTAAAAATCACGTACAACCTACAGGCAACAACGGCTTAGAGCAACTTGTACACACTTTGATTTGATTTCATTCTCTTGAAAAGTCTGTCAACTATGTCGCATTGTTTAGCATTGACATCAAGAAGACAGACAAACGGACGGACGTGAATGTTTCACCTGGTTGAGCAAAAATGCTATGGACATTCGCCACGTCTGATTTTTTAAAACATGTATAATATGCATAGGAAACAGCACTCATTTAGTTACTTTGGGATTGAGGGCAGATTCCACATTTTATAGAGCACTATACTCATTAATATTATTTGTTATGCTTGTTTATTATCAAGAGTGAAGAAGAAAGGGGAGAAAACATTTCCAAACAGCTTTTTTTGTTTAATACTTGAGTTTCAGGGTTTTTACTTGCAAAATTCCTCATTGCAGCGCACGTGCTGTGTCATGTTCGTGAAATGTACTTATCTTTCAAATATGACAAAAGGGATGGCAAAGATTGATAAAAATTTTGCATCTTCTGTTCGTGGTGATCATTATTGCTGATCTTGCTGATAAACTGATAAACATCTTTATAATGGCAACTTAATTGCTGACCGCATCAGAGATGATTTATGAAATGGTTGTTATTTCCATTTAAATTTTTTAAATCTCTTGCTGAGGTATGTTGCACGTAATTCATGTGTCATTTCCTCAATTTCATTCATTCAAAACTGTTGAATATATACGATTTAAATAACATTGATGAGGTCATTAGGTCAACCAAAAATGTTGAGAAGCTAATTACAAGCATACGAGTATGATTTGTAAATTGTCAAATTGGTTATTGGCAATTATCCAGGCGTAAATAAAGGTGAGACAACTGTCTGTCTATTTGGCTCAATTTATCAGTCATGTGCAAGTAAATTTCTGCTAATTATTCTGCATGGTACGCTGAATTGCATATAAATATTATGGTAATGCATTCGTCATCGTATGCATTTAAAAACAGCCAACTTACAATGCTTTGTGCACCTGCATCACTCAATTCATAAATAAGTATTCAGAATGTAATACGTATGATAAAAAGTATTTTTCTTTGGGTATGTGTGCGTACGCGCATGTCAAAATTATTCATAATTATTGGGACTTTGGTGAAATTTTGTAATAAATGGACATTTATTATTATGTTTACTATTCAAAATGAAGTCTTTTGTTTGAAGATGACACATTAACAATTTTGTGTGGGTTCACTTGGTACATTCTAATTAAATTAAAACTATACTGCTTCTCTGTCTGCGGTCGGATCAATCAAAGCCCTCCAGCATGCGTTAAAATTTAAAATTAATTTCAGGATTTGTGTGATCTTTAAACTATTCGGTTAGACGATGAAACGAAATCTGAAGGTTTTAAATTTTACTTAACAAAACTGTCCATTACGACCTACAAACCGAAAATTTAGTTTTTAAAACTTATGCTTAACTAAAGCTAGTGCTGGTTACTGTTTGCTGAAATCATCATAATTATTGTGTAGCATGTTCCTTACTTTGAAAACTAATTTTACGAGACTTTGAACAATTGATAATAATATTTATTTTTATTGAAATTTTAAAATTTTGCAATAAAGCAACCATGCAATTACATAACTTCGATAATGCCCAATTATTTTTACATCCGTATTCATTATTTTGAATCCGTATATACTATTTTGAATTCGGATTCACTATTTTGAATTCGGACTCATTATTTAGAATCCGAATATACTATTTTGAATTCGGATTCACTATTTTGAATTCGGACTCATTATTTTGAATCCGTATATACTATTTTGAATTCGGATTCACTATTTTGAATCCGTATTCATTATTTTGAATCCGTATTCATTATTTTGAGTCCGTATTCATTATTTTGAGTCCTTATTTATTATTTTGAATTCGTATTCATTATTTTGAATTCGTATTCATTATTTTGAATTCGTATTCATTATTTTGAATCCGGAGTCACTATTTGGACTTCGGAGTCATTATTTTATTCCGGAGTCACTATTTGGACTCTGGAGTCAATATTTTTATTCCGCAGTCACTATTTGGACTCTGGAGTCATTATTTTTATTCCGCAGTCACTATTTGGACTCCGGAGTCATTATCTTTATTCCGGAGTCATTGCTTTTATTCCAGAGTCACTATAGGGACTCCCAAGTCATTTTTTTTATTCGGAGTCACTATTTGGACTTCGGAGTCAATATTTTATTCCGGAGTCACTAATTGGACTCTGGAGTCAATATTTTTATTCCGCAGTCACTATTTGGACTCTGAGTCAATTATTTTTATTCCGCAGTCACTATTTGGACTCCAGAGTCATTATTTTTATTCCGGAGTCATTGCTTTTAATCCAGAGTCACTATAGGGACTCCCAAGTCATTTTTTTAATTCGGAGTCACTATTTGGACTCCATGGTCATTATTTTTATTCCGGAGTCACATTTTGGACTCCGGAGTCATTATTTTTTATTCCGGAGTCATTGCTTTTAATACGGATTCACTATTAGGACTCCAGAGTCACTATTTGGACTCCAAAGTCATTGTTTTGAAACCGTAGTCACTGCTTTTAATACGGAGTCACTTTTTAGACACCGGAGTTATTTTTTGAATCTGGAGTCAATGTTTTCAATACGTAGTCACATTTGGGACCCTGGAGTTATTGTTTTGACTCTGGAGTCATTGTTTTCAATACGGAGTCACTATTTGGACTTCGGAGTCATTATTTTTATTCCGGAGCCATTATTTTTATTCCGGAGTCACTATTTGGACTCTGGAGTCATTATTTTTATTCCGCAGTCACTATTTGGACTCCAGAGTCATTATTTTTATTCCGGAGTCATTGCTTTTAAACAGAGTCACTAATAGGACTCCCAAGTCATTTTTTTAATTCGGAGTCACTATTTGGACTCCATGGTCATTATTTTTATTCCGGAGTCACATTTTGGACTCCGGAGTCATTATTTTTATTCCGGAGTCATTGCTTTTAATACGGATTCACTATTAGGACTCCAGAGTCACTATTTGGACTCCAAAGTCATTGTTTTGAAACCGTAGTCACTGCTTTTAATACGGAGTCACTTTTTAGACACCGGAGTTATTTTTTTGAATCTGGAGTCAATGTTTTCAATACGTAGTCACTTTTGGGACCCTGGAGTTATTGTTTTGACTCTGGAGTCATTGTTTTCAATACGGAGTCACTATTTGGACTTCGGAGTCATTATTTTTATTCCGGAGCCATTATTTTTAATCCGGAGTCACTATTTGGACTTTGGATCATTTTTTTTATTCCGGAGTCACTATTTGACTACGGAGTCATTATTTTTCCGGGATCAGTTTCCTGAGACCAGAGTCAGTTTTCTGATACCGGGATTTTACTGATACCGAGACTAGTTTCCTGATACCGGGATCAGTTTTATGATACCGGGATCAGTTTTATGATACCGAGATCAGTTTCCTCATACTGTGATCACTTTCATAAAAAATCTGTACTGGGAACAATTCCCTGAAAAATCTGTACTGGGAACAGATCCCTCCAATAAAAGTTCATTTTTAAACCAATAAAATTTCATTTTTATATCGATTAAATTTCATTTTTATATCGATTAAATTTCATTTTTATTTCATTAAAACTTCATTTTTAAACCAATAAAATTTCATTTTTATATCGATTAAATTCCATTTTTATATCGATTAAATTTCATTTTTATTTCATTAAAACTTCATTTTTATATTAATTAAACTTCATTTTTATATCAATGTAACAAGTAAATTATCATTTAACTGATACCGGGATCATTTTACTGATACCGGTATCATTCTACTGATACCGGTATCATTTTACTGATACCGGTATCATTTTACTGATACCGGGATCATTCTACTGATACCGGTATCATTTTACTGATACCGGGATCATTTTACTGATACCGGTATCATTTTACTGATACCATCATTCTACTGATACCGGGATCATTTTACTGATACCGGATACCGGGATCATTTTACTGATACCGTATCATTTACTGATATCCTACCGGTATCTTTTTACTGATACCGGGATCATTTTCCTGATACCGGGATCATTTTACTGATAGCCGGATCATTCTACTGATACCGGTATCATTTTACTGATACCGGTATCATTTTACTGATACCGGGATCATTTTCTGATATATCATTTTACTGATATATCATTTTACTGATACCGGTATCATTTTACTGATACCGGTATCATTTTACTGATACCGGATCATTTTACTGATACCGGTATCATTTTACTGATACTGGGATCATTTTACTGATACCGGTATCATTTTACTGATACCGGTATCATTTTACTGATACCGGGATCATTTTACTGATACCGGTATCACTTTACTGATACCGGTATCATTTTACTGATACCGGGATCATTTTACTGATACCGGTATCATTTTACTGATACCGGGATCATTTTACTGATACCGGGATCAGTTTCCTGAGACCAGAGTCAGTTTTCTGATACCGGGATTTTACTGATACCGAGACTAGTTTCCTGATACCGGGATCAGTTTTATGATACCGGGATCAGTTTTATGATACCGAGATCAGTTTCCTCACACTGTGATCACTTTCATAAAAAATCTGTACTGGGAACAATTCCCTGAAAAATCTGAACTGGGAACAGATCCCCCAATAAAAAGTTCATTTTTTAAACCAATAAAATTCATTTTTATATCGATTAAATTCCATTTTTATATCGATTAAATTTCATTTTTATTTCATTAAAACTTCATTTTTATATTAATTAAACTTCATTTTTATATCAATGTAACAAGTAAATTATCATTTAACTGATACCGTGATCATTTTACTGATACCGGGATCATTTTACTGATACCGGGATCATTTTACTGATACCGGGATCAGTTTCCTGAAC
>LJIJ01000926.1:0-65852 GCA_001718145.1 Orchesella cincta
AGTTCAGCAACATAACTTTCAGGCCAGGAAATGAAAGCCCTTCGCAATTCTACCACCATACACCACTTCCTTCCAGTAGTAAACTAAATCAGCTCAACCCATATATTGACGGGAACGCATTCTTCGTATTGGAGGAAGGCTGAACAGGTCAGCTCTTCCTGAATCTCGAAAACATCAAGCTATTCTTCCCAAGCACAGTCAGTTCACAAAGGCTCTGGTACTTTCTCACCACCTTGCACACCTCCACAGCGGTTTCCAGCAAACATGGTCTTCAATTCAGACACAATATTGGATCCTGGTGGACGTGATGTGGTGCGATTCCTCATTCGCCGTTGCGTAACGTGTAGGCGTCATAGAGCGGAAACTGCTACTCAGCTCATGGGCAACCTGCCTTCACCGCGCATTACTCCAGCAAGACCATTCGTCAACACTGGAGTTGACTACGCTGGACCCATTATGTTGCGTAATATGAAAGGGAGAAGTTCCAAGGTTTACAAGGCCTACATCTGTCTGTTTGTTTGTATGGCTACCAAGGCCATACATCTGGAAGCAGTCAGCGATCTAACCACCGAAGCATTCATCGCAACCTTGCGGCGTTTGTATCCAGAAGAGGATTTTGTTCCCATATCTTCAGCGATTGTGGCTCCAACTTCATTGGAGCAGACAACGAGCTGAAGAGATTGTTCAAATCACAACACCACAACAGCAGTATATCGGATCACCTTTCAACAGCAAATGTTCAATGGCATTTTAATGCCCCCTCATCCCCTCATCACGGAGGCTTGTGGGAAGCAGGCGTCAAGTCTGCTAAATTCCATCTGAAGCGAGTTGTTGGTAATTGTTTGTTGAATTTGAGCAATTTCAGACCATCCTTTGCCAGGTGGAAGCAGTCCTCAACTCACGGCCCTTGTCCCCTTTGTCCAGTGATCCCACGGACCCTGAGGCGCTAACTCCGGACACTTCTTGATCGGCGAGCCGCTCACTTCCTTGCCAGATGTGGATTACTCAGAGATAAAAGAGAATCGCCTTCTCTCTTTGGCAGCGACAGCAGCAGCGTGTGCAGCATTTCTGGAGGAGATGGAGCTTGGAATACTGAACACCCTACAGCAGCGTACCAAATGGCAGAAAGAAAAGGAGGATTTTCGTGTTGGAGACTTGGTAATTATCAAGGACGATTTGCTTCCAGCCGGAAAGTGGAAAGTTGGTAGAATCATTGAGACAACTGCAGGAGATGACAATCGCGTTAGAACCGTTAGAGTCAAAAACAGCAAACACTGAACTGACACGCCCGATCGTTAAACTGATACCACTTCTTGATTCCAATTAATTCATTTTTGTATGAGTTACTTTATAACTTTCTTTTCTTGTTTGTTGTTACAGTTCCTGGGCGCAATAAAACCCACCCCGTGTGAATGGCTGCTTGTTGGCTTAAACGCCTTGAACGTGTCGTGACGGACAGGCAGCGACTGTGTGAGATTACGGAGCGACCTTTCGGTCTCAATCGTGCTAACGGCTCCCGTAATTGAATGTGTAAACCCTAATCAACATTGCGTCCAGGACTGCAGCAGACATCTTTCATTCCAGTAATTATTGTTGTTTCCGGTACACGGAAACGGCCGGGTGTGTTCAGAACGGTGGTTTGAAGTCTTTTTCTATTTTGTATAATTTGTCATTTGAATCTATTTTTTGAGTCCATGCAATGAAACTGTTTTGCCTTTTCATTTTTTATGTAAAGATTGATGTTTTACCTTACTTCGTTTTATGCAAAGATTAACTTTTACCTTTTTTGGATTATGTTAATTTCATTTACATTTTACTCTCTTGTCTCATTAACTAATGTCTCATTTAACTTCATTCTAAATAACTTTGTGACCATTTGATGTGCTATATGATTGATACTCTTGATTTTACCTATAATTTTCCTTATTGTATGTACACTCTAAAAAGTATAAAAACCCGCACGAACCATTGTATCTTCGCCCAATCTCTACTTTGAGGTCTCTGCGGTGCATTCTGCCCAGTTGACTATCTACGTCTCATTTCTGCCCCAAATTAAACTTTGACCAAGAGCTAAGCACAAAACCTTATCTTTCCTTGCTGTAGTCTCGTTTTATTGAGTAGGTTGTAGTTATTCATTCCCATACAGTCCACTTATAGCTAAACTCATCCTAAACCACACAAGCTTCTAGTTTCCACCTTCTCGTATTCATAAGCCAAGAAATTCACATCTTCATATTGTAGAAATATCTCCATTTCCAACATCCACACTTTTACTAGCACCATTCTCTTCAGATACTGAGATCAACACGACAGACTAATTGACATATAAACCAATTAGTAGCAATTAGAATGGTGCCAATCAATATACGTTTGAGTGGAAGCCATGTTTGATATCGAACAAGACAAATAAATATGACTTTGTCAAGCAACGATTATTTTTCAAATTGCTTTTGTTTACTTAATAACACATCAAGTTATATTAATGTTTGGATTTGAAAATATAAAGTACACGATTGACAGCCAACACTAAAACGTATGTCGTTGAGCGAATTTAAGCCTCAAAGCTGAACATGAATATTATATTATGATAATTTTGTTTTGAATTTTCTGAAAAGCTTCAAATTATGGCATCTTCAAAGTAGTGTCTAGTTCATGTCTCATGTACATGAATTTCGCCTTTCATGTATCACTCATCTCCTTTCATGTGAGTCACATGAAAAGAATTTTTTTTGCAGGCTACATGAAATGAAACATGAATTCCTTAGCCTTGCATGAAAGGAAATCAAATCTTCAACATGCATATACATGAATGTCAATTTTATACATGTTTTACGTTAAATACTTTCAAAGATGCAATAAATGAAAGATTTTCTATGAAAATATTCAATTTTACTTGGTTTTTTTATTAGTAAGTCAACTTATCCACACAATGTGTTTCGGCACAGTACAGACAAATTACTAATTTTATTAGAAAGTTGGAGAATTTCTGTCATGATTCATGTGACAGGCATGTACATGATACATGAAATGAAGGAATTTTTGGCTGCATGAAAGGAATATTCCTTTGAGAATGAAAGGACAAGAGAAAATGTTACATGAAAGGACATGAACTGGGAACTATTTCAAAGTACCTTAATATTTGCACTGTTTGCATTTGACTTCTTGTAATATTTTCTGTATACACGAGAGGTAAATCACGAATCATTTTGAAAAGGTAGAAGGTAAGGGCATCTGTCATCATATTTTAGTGAAACATTGGTACCACAACGTTTGTATTTACATATTAAAGTATTTAGAATAGATCATATATTCTATTTGAATGTACAAAACTCCACCCAATACTAGTTTTTAAAAATCCAACAACCCAGTTTATATTTCTCCAAGGTTTTTATAACAAAAATATTTTCTATAAAATATATCAGGTACCAAAATTTTATGCTACTCAAAACCATACATCATGTATGATACATGTATATGATTTATACGTCCTGAACCATACCACAGTTCAGCAGTTTCGTATGTTCAATCAACATCCACAAACTTTCTTTTACTCAACTCTAATTTACGTTTAAAAAACGTTTTTAAATCATTTAACGCTCGTTGTTAAAACCAAGCACAAACCCCAAAATGCCTAGCCCGCTCGTCCATCACGCATATCAGCTCAACCAATGCATTAACAACCATCTCTTTCCTACTTTCTCTACTGGGATGACAGTTCCCAGAAATGGAAACGGGAAATGAGCCAAATGCGGTTGATACCCTACTATATTCTTGGTTATGGAATAGTAAACGGGTTTTGCATAAGCGCAACCCTGCTTCATTTCACTCACTGCAGTTTTTGCACCTGCCGCCTTACCATTTGAAAACGCGATAATGTACGCACTAATTTCAGCAGTGTTTCCCATGTCATTTGTAATTGACTGCATTGTATTTCTCTACAGCTCTGAAATACTCTATTTACTCAACTGGCTAGATGATTTAGTTGGCCAACGATTTCCCTCAACTTTTGAGGAGGAATGGAGTATTGGGAGCGTGAAAATATTTGTTGTTGAGATTGAAAACTGGGCAAATGGAAAACCAATAGACTTAATTGGTTTGCTATTAAATTTTGTTGTGATTTCGTACACACAAATGCCTCCACTTTTATTCCACCTCTACTTGTTTGGGTAACTGGGACCCAATGTACCCTTGGGCGAGCTAGCACAATTAGTGGATTACCGGATATCACATCAAAGGTGGTTTATCTTATCAGGATCGACTAGTGCACAAGCCTCCCCTGGAGTAAAATCAAACATTTACCATGTCGTTACCCGTTGTGAAATCGAAACAGCTTCCGCGGTTCATAAAATTCATAGCTAATGTAATTATACTTTTCCTTGTACAGATCTTCAGGATTTTGAGCTTACAACGACCTGCCGAATGAGTGGCGTGATTAATATTGCATTAGGAATTTCCGCAACGTAATGAACATTCTAGATAATTTTTCCAATATGTATTATATTATTTCACATTTAAATTGTAAATTACCAACGCGGACGTGATGTATAGAAACACCAAGTTTTTTATGCACTACACGTGTATCATTTTTTTTGAACAGGTGAACAACTTGATTATGCAATGCACTCTACTTGTACTGAATATTTAAATCATGGGAATGCAGCAAACTGACGGAAATGATTTCGCAACATTTAAAATCCAATGAAGAGAACGTCATTTGATGTAGTTTATGCATCCAGTGCATTAAACCAGTGACAAAAACGTCATTTAACAGAAAACTGGTTCAGCTCAGCTCCAAAGAGCTCTGAGTACCTAGCCGACTGTAGCGATTTTCAACACGTGTGGGAAAGTCGTAAGCCTGTAGTAGATAAAACGTCAATTAAAATTGTCCAGTGCCTCCCCTTTTGTTGCAGTTTTAGAATAGTGTATAAGCGGTTGCAGCTTATATTTTATAATATAACATTATATTATAATGTATGAAAGTTTCCTGGCTTTGTACATTACCTTTGTTTGCTACTTGATGCGAACTGCTATGAAAGCCACCGCACTGTATATAATTATTGTCCACGAAGCTGTACCGTGGAATTTTGTACAAATCATAATCTGCCCTATTGAATAGAAGCATGACTCCTGATCATGATACTTTGACCATATTCTCATCCCACCAATACCACGACTTCATCTCACCATTTCATAATGGCTTTGTTAGATTGTATTGTATAAAACGGAGTTAACCACCCTGCAAAAGGCAACAGTCTTGTATTATCTCCCAAGTTTTGAAGATAGCTCAAATTTTTCTTTCCACAATCTGTCAAATTATTCAGTTTTGATAGTGAGAATGGCTTCGGTCTCCGAACTTTGGCTCACGTCAGCCCTCACTGACGACGATGTTCCAAAGGCACTTGTCCTGTCCTTTTCTTTGAAAGAAACAATGACAAGTCGTCAAGTTGGGGTTGTTGCTTCTTCAAAAATATCAAAGGAGAGGAAAGCTGCACTTGTTCAAGGATTTGATTTCTTTTTCCATCTGGATGAAGATTGGAATGAGGAAGTTGGTTTAAAAAGTGAAGATTTTGTTAAGGTTTCGGCCCTGACTTTGAAACCCTTTAAGAAAATTCTCTACCTTTCGCCTACCATGCTGGTAAATATTGAAATATAATTAAAATTGCATTATAATTGATTTGAGTTAATGGAGAGATTTGTTACAGGTTTTGAAAAATTGCGATGAAATTTTTGAAAAATATGACAACTTTCGAGCATTTGTACTCCCTGAAGAGGGGAAAGCGTCTGTGTTTATGGTTAGGCCTTCACTACAAGCTTTCAATGGGATTTTAAAGGCTGTAGCTTGCTCAAAAAATGGAAAAAGTAAGGATATTCTTATTTACCAAAATAAATGCTTTGTTAATAAGTTCATAATCTGTATGAATGACCATTCCCATCGCAGATTTGGAAACTTTTCTAAGAACTTGGATTAAAAATCAGGAAGTGGAATACCCTTTTATTGATGAAAAATACAACCGGGTATTGAACACAGAAACAGGAGTGCTGCTAGGGTTCGAAAAATATTCGTTCACAAAATTGCTATCATCATCAGTCAACAAATTTTTATAAACGCTAAAATATTGTTTTGCAGCAACGAGGAGGATCTTTGCATTGTGAATCTGATTAATAGAGAGAAATTAAGAGGAAAACTAAATGAATTGGGATTTATTGGAAAGGTGAGTTTCTTTGCACCATTGAAATGATTCTGACTAAATGTGAATAATAGATTAATTCTTTTATTACGACAAATTTTCCCAGCAAACACTTGAAAAGTGGGAAAACATTTACGAGAACTACGTGCAGCCATTGCTCCAACCATTGAAACAGGTTTGGTCATAAATTACTAAATTACTTTGTTTTGTTCCAAATCAAAACCAGTTTCAATTTACGTATAATTCATTACATAAACTTCTCTTTAGCACACCATTTTCTCACTGGATTCCCCAACTCCAAAAGCATACTCCAAAGAGCCCATAGTTGTCATCGGGATGAGCTGTAGATATCCTGGTGCGAACAACTTGGAAGAGTTCTGGAATCTTCTTATCGAAGGTAACGACGCCACAGGAAATCCACCAGAATTCCGCTGGCTTCGAGAACAATGCAGTCGGTCTATGAAACCAGAATTTCGAAAGACAAATGCAGGCTTTCTAAAATGCTCCGTGGATGAGTTTGACTCAAAATTCTTCAACCTCAGTCCTAAAGAAATGGTCCATCTGGATCCTCAGCATAGACTCCTTCACGAGTTGGTTTGGGAAGGACTTGAAGATGCAGCTGTAAATCCAAAAGGATTGAGAGGAACAAATGGAGGAGTTTTTATTGGCTCTTGGACAAATGACTACAAGGATATACTGGAACGAGGTGGAAACAACGAGTTTTACCGGATGTACATGGGAAATTCGATTGGAGCTGCGGCTGCGAGAATTTCATTCTTGTTGGGATTAACTGGGCCGAGTATTGCGACTGAATCTGGATGCTCTTCTGCAATGGTTGCGGTTCATCTTGCTTGTAAAAGTTTGCAAAGGAGAGAAACCAACTTTGCACTAGCTTGTGGGGTTAACCTTCTTCTCCACCCGTTTGATAAAGATGAAATGCCAATGGTTATTTCTCCAGAGGGACATTGCAAAACTTTTGATGTGAAAGCGGATGGATTTGCAAGAGGTGAGGGATGCGGAGTTCTCGTTCTCAAGAGGTTGTCAGATGCTGTACGAGATGGGGATAATATTTGGGCGCTGATAAGAGGCTCTGGTATGACGCAAGAAGGAGTGAGCAAAAGCATGGGAACTCCAACCGTTCATTGTGAATCTTTGGCAATGAAACAAGCTCTGACTGATGCGGAGGTGGAACCAGAAGATGTTTCTTATGTGGAAGCACATGGAACTGGAACGGTTGTAGGAGATCCAATGGAAGTAGCTGCGATTGCAAAGGCTTATCACTCAAATAAAAGAAAGGAACCGTTGCTAATTGGTTCTGTGAAAACAAATGTGGGTCATACTGAATCTTGTTCAGGAATAACGGGAATTATGAAGGTGGTGCTTGCGATGCAAAATGAAATTATTCCACCTCACAGGAATTTTGAAACGCTCAACCCAGCCATTGATTTAGATGCTGTTCCAGCAATTATTCCACTGAAGCCTGTCGAGTGGCCGAAGCAAAAGGGAATTCCCTGGCTCATTCGGAATACAGGACTGATGCTCATGCTATTATTGAAGAGTCTCCACTTCTTCCCAGAAAGACTTTTTGTAGCTCCATGAAAAGACCATTACATATTTTGAAACTGTCTGCAAAAACAGAGGAAGCCCTTGATATTGTCTTTCAAAGATACAAGGAATATTTGGACTCCACCAAATGTCATTTTGAAAACTTGGCGTATACTTCGAACATTGGAAGAGCAGATTTTAACCAAAGAGCTGTAATCATTGCCAAAACTAAAGATGAAGCAGTCAAGATGATTGAGCAGAGAAAGTACATGTGCGGAGCGGAATCAACCGACGACCTGGGAAAAATCTGCTTCCTGTTCACGGGTCAAGGCTCACAATACCCCGGGATGGCAAAGCAGCTTTATGAAACAAGCCCTGTATTCAGAATGCACTTTGAATATTGCGAAAAAATACTCAAAAATCAGTACAACATTGACATTACTCAAGTATTGTGGTCTGAAGACAACACAGCTGAAGTGAGCAGAACGATCTACAGTCAAACATCAATATTTTGTGTGGAATATACACTCCTTAAATTATGGGAATCTTGCGGAGTTAAAGCCGACTTTGCTCTGGGTCACAGCCTTGGGAATTTGCAGCTGCAGTTTGTGCAGGGATTTTGAATGTCGAGGATGCAATCAAGCTTGTTGCAGAAAGAAGCCGGCTCATTGACCTACTCCCACGTGGGAAAATGTTGGTGATCAAAGCTGATAAACAACACGTCGACTCGCTCATGACCAAGTTTGCTGGCAATGAGAAAAACAGGTTATTGGACTATGCTGCAGTCAACTCACCTGAGCAAACTGTGGTAGCTGGTGACTCTGAGCTGATCATGCAGTTTTCTGAGCTTTGCAAGCAGGCAAATGTAAAATGCATTGTGCTTGAAGCAACTCACGCATTCCATTCCAAACACATGGATCCTATTCTAAATGACTACAGGTATGTTGCAAAAGCAGCCATGAACCTTGGTGGAAACCACTGTAAATACATTTCTGGAATGCTTGGCTCCTGCGTTGATGCTGAGAATTTAGATGCTGAATATTGGGTTTCACATACAAGAGAAAAGGTTTCTTTCATGGATGCCAGCAGGAAAGCAGTGGAGCTCGGTTGCAAAATCTTTATTGAAGTTGGACCACAACCCGTCCTTTCTGCATTGACAATGATGAACAATGACAGTCAACAACTTACGTGCTTGCCATCCTTGAAGAAAAATGAGAATGAATGGGAAACGCTGCTCAACACTACTGCCAAACTGTATTTGAAAGGCATAGAAATAGATTGGAAGAGTTTCGACCAGTTTTATGGAAGAAAAAAGGTTGTTGGTCTTCCCCACTATCCCTTCATTGGAAAGAAATTTTGGCCCGATATGCTATCCGTTGCGGGCACCTCCATTCATCCACTTATTGGCAGCGTCATATCAAACGCTTCTTCAACAAATCTCTATCAATGTGGGCTCAAATTAAGCGCATTGGAATACGTCAAGGACCACGCAATTGGAGATAATATAATTTTCCCTGGGGCTGGCTACTTGGAAATGTGCTTAGCAGCTGGATTAGCCACAGTTGAAGGCTCCACTGAAGCTCTTGCTCCTCCAACGAGAGCAATGAAAGTTGAAAATCTTGAAATCCAAGCTCCACTTTCTCTTCATGAATCAAAAAGCTGCCAAGTTCAAACTGTAGTGGAGCTTAACGTTTCCAATGAAAATGAAGAGGACTGGAACGACATGAAAGTGAGCATATTTCGAAGAATGGAATCGGAATCAGGGAAATGGCTGCCACATGCTAAAGCAACTTTTTACCAACTTCCAACTGCTGAAGAGAAAGCTATTTCATTTGACACTGATGCTTTCACTCAAACGATGGCCAACACTTCAAATGATGAGTTTATCGAAGGAATATATGATAAGTTGGCTTCAGTGGGTCTCAAATTCGGCCCCTTTTTCAAAAGTCTTGAGAAAGTTTGGAAGGATGAAAAGAAAGGAACACTTTTGGCCAAGGTGAAAGTTCCCTCTGGAGAAAGTTCCAGCCAATCGTCTTACATAATTCATCCCGTTGTACTGGACGCCATGATTCAAGCAATTATGATGCTCCGTCTCACTTCCAGCTTGAAAAAGAAGCTTTATGTCCCCATAAAAATTGGAAAATTCATCTGGCTCTCAACACCCAGCGAAAGCTCTACTGATATATTCATCCACGCATTTGCCAATGACCCGAATAGCTCATCAGGCTCAGCCTTTTTAGTTGACTCAACTGGTAAATTACTGGCAACTATGTCCTCTGTAGAGTTCTTTGACACAACGGTGAAAGCAATAGACTCTGTCCTCGAGCAGCAAACCAGCTCAATGCCGGATCTTTGGGAGGAAATCTGGAAGCCTCAGTTGGGTCCCCTTCAACATCGAGTTGACCTCGTCAAAACAAGGGCGAATTGTCTTGATTTAAATATCGTTCCGGATGACTACAACACTCCTCCACCTCATCTTGCCAATTTATTCAGTGAGGTGGAAAAACTGGTCTATTATAATCTGCTCCGTTGTATTTACGAATGTGGATGGACTCCCATTCTTGGCCAGATCTTCAATGAAGAGGAAATTCGAAAAGAACTGGATATAAAACCCAACTTTCACCACTACTTTGGTTTTATTCTCCAAGTTCTCCAGAATGAAGGAGTTTTACATAAAGAATCCACATCTTGTTGGAGAGTCTTCTCAATGCCACCAACTCAACAAGAAATAGAGTTGATTTTAAGCTCTTCCCAGTTTACATCAGATCTCAGCTCTAGATACAGCACCACTCCGTTGTTTACAAAAGTGGGTGAGAATCTTAGCAAGATTCTTACAGGAAAGCAGCCAGCGCTTAATATCCTTTTTCCTGAAGAGAACCAGGGTTATCCTTCCGTTGCCGAGTTTTATACAACCTACGAGCAAGTGTTTCAACTGAGAGATTCTGGCGTGCCTAAATGTGTTAAAAGATTCTGCCACATAAAAAACGAAATGCAAAACTGCAGGTTCATTTTTAGGGTTTTAGAAGTGGGCTCTGGAACTGGGTCATTTACTGAGAACATGTTGAGAATGCTGGAAGAAAGTGGGATTGAGTTTGAATACACCTACACGGACATTTCCGCAGCTTTCTTTCCAGCAGCTGAGAAAAGGTTCGAGAAGCATTTGAAGAGCTTTAAATTCAAGAAGCTAAACATTGAGGAAGATCCACTTGACCAGGGTTTTACTCCAGAATATTATGATTTGGTATGCGCCTCCGATGTCATCCACGCTACGAAGGATATTCGTCAATCCATGCAGAATATAAGGATGCTAATGAAACCTGGAGGACTTTTGGATATTCAAGAAATGACAAGGGTGCACAGATTTGTGACCTATTTGTTTGGACTGTTAGAAGGATTTTGGAGGTTTGAGGATTTGGAGTTGAGACCTAACCATTGTACTCTTTCTCAACAAGACTGGGCGAGAGTTTTAAATTCTTCCGGGTTTGAAGTAGATGGAATTTTTCCCACTTTAAATAATTACCATTCGTATATTTGGTCTGTTAGAACGAACACAGAGTTGGAACTTATGAAGCCACAGAAGCCAAAAACTTGGTTATTGTTCAGACCAACGCAGGAATGCCAAGTTTCCAGTTTCCTTCAAGAAAGGTTTCAGCAATCAACAACAAGACGATTGATAACTGTTCAAGGAGAAGCAGAAAATTTCAAGGAAGAAAGAGAGGGGTGCTCGTTCAAAATTAGACAAAATGAAGAATCTGATTTTCAAGCTCTTTTTGAAACTTTAAAATCCAATCAAGTTGACTTGGAAGGAATAATTTATTGTTGGTCCCTAAATAATCAGGAAAAAGTGGAATCCCAGGAGAACCTGCTTCGCCCCTACTTTTACCTGACAAAATCAATGCTCACCGCTGGTTTGAGTGGAACACCACGCCTGATTGGACTCACAAATGGGGTTATTCCTGTTGGTGATAATTTTGACGTATTCAACTTTCCTGTGAGTACCATTTGGGGCTTTACAAAATCCCTCAAGAATGAGAACAATGATATGCCCCTCAAAATTCTGGATTTGGAGGTTTGTTCATTGAATGGGAAACAGTTGGAGGAGGTATTTTGTGAGCTTTGGAATTTTGACAAGGAGATCATGCTGACTTATCGTGAGGGAACGAGATTCTACCCCAAGTTTCAGCCGCATAAGCCTACAAATAATGGTCTCACGTTGCCCCCAGGCTCAGATAGATTCCAGTTGGTTCTCCCAGAATCCCGATCGATCTCAGACCTTCAGTTTGGAACGCTTGACAACAAAATTTTGAAAGAGGATGAAGTTGAGGTTCAGATAAAAGCTTCAGCACTCAATTTCAGGGATGTTTTGAGTGTCATCAAACCTTCCGACGAGTTTAATGATATCAATACTGTTGGTTTTGATTTTGCTGGTGTAATTAAAAAGATTGGAGACAAAGTAAGGAAATGGAAGGTTGGCGATAGGGTTTGTGGATGCAATATCTATTTTACAGCACTGCCCAGTCATGTGACCCTTAATGAAGACCTTTTGCTCAAGTTACCGGAGAACTTGTCACTTTGTGAAGCAGCAACAATGCCTGCTGTCTACATTACTTCGGTTCTTTGTCTTGTTGACATTGCAAAAATTACCAAGGAAGACGTTGTGCTCATTCACACAGCGACTGGAGGGGTTGGGTTAAGTGCGATAGAGATATGCAATCACATTGGGTGCAAAATCATTGCTACAGCTGGCAGCAAACGGAAACAGAACTATTTAAAGAGTTTAGGAATTGAGCACATTTTCCATTCGAGAAATACAAAATATGGAGACCAGATTTTAGAGCTGACAAACGGAAAAGGGGTTGATGTTGTGCTGAATTCGTTGACAAGTGAAGGATTCAAAGAAGCAACGTTAAAAGCTTGTGCGAAAGGAGCGAGATTCATTGAAATGAGTATGCTGAACATTTGGACAGACGAAGAACTGAAAAAGCTTCGTCCTGACGTGGAATACACAGTTATTAACGTTGCCGAATCGGATACATCAGAATGGAAGCGGTTGCTCAGCAGTGTGAAAGCTCTACAAGAGAAAAATGTCGTAAAGCCCATTCCTTACTCCAGATTTGATGCTTTAAATATTCGTGATGCACTTACACACATGCAAAAAGCGAAACATATTGGAAAGATTGTATGCACAATGCCAGAACTGAGGACGGTTGGAGGTGAAATGAAATTGGTGACTCCGATGTTCAATGAAAATGGCACTTATCTCATCACAGGCGGCCTGGGTGGCATTGGCTTTGTTGTTTGTCAATGGATGGTGGAGAAAGGTGCAAAACATATTATACTCGCTGGCAGAAGTCCTCCAAAACCCTCCATTCAAAGCAGGATAAACGACATGAAATCAAAAGGAGCAAATGTCATCGCAGTTGAGCTGGATGTAAGCAATTTTGAGCAGTGTAAAGAGCTCATTCAAAACCATATTGAGATAATGAAACTGCCACCACTAAAGGGAGTCATGCACGCCGCTGGAACCCTTTCAGATGGGCTGATTGTCAACCAAGACTGGTCAAAACTGTCCTCCACTTTCAGCACAAAAATAAATGGAACCCTAAACCTCCATGAGTTGACAAAGAACCTGACCCTTGAGCACTTTGTCGTCTTTTCCTCAATGGCAGCTCTTTTTGGTCCACCAGGACAATGTAATCATGCAGCTGGAAACAATTTTGAAGATGCTCTCATTCACTACAGAAACTCTGTAGGACTTCCTGGAACTACAGTCAACTGGGGTCAATGGGGTGAAGTCGGAATAGCCACGGAAATTGACCTTCCTGGCCTTAAAACGATATCCAACCTTCAGGGCACTGCTGGGTTGGAATACGCCCTCAAATCACATCGCACTCAGCTGTCAGTCGTCAACGTGGAGTCATTCCTGATGATGAGTAAACTCTTTCCCCACCTCGCCGTGTATTTGGATGAGCGAGTCTGGAAGTATAGCAATGCAACAGCTTCAGTTACCATCAAATCAGATGAATTTTGGCAGCAATACGACTCAAAATCTGATGATCCTGAAGCGAGAATCACACTGCTCAAGACCCAGCTGAAAAATATTCTAAAAACTGTGCTAAAATTGGACGATAACGAGCCCATAAATGAGGATGGAAATTTCCAAGAAATGGGCGTAGATTCTCTCATGTTTGTCGAGATAAAAAATCACCTTCAAGCCCTCCTTGGAAATAGAGTTGCAATCAACGCTAGCGCATTGAAAGACTGCAACACCATAAATCTCCTTGCGGAAACCTTAGTCAAAATGATTGAAGGCGAAGGAAACGAGTTTGAAAATGAAGCACCGCCATCAATGGAACAGGTGAAAGAGTTAATTAGAGAAGATTGCATTCTCCCAGAACAAATCAGAGCGAAACCCGGGCAGAATGTTGGATCTGTTCGAGATATAAAAGTAGTTCTGCTTGCCGGCTGCACAGGAACTTTTGGTCCATATATTTTAAAGGAGTTAACCAACTCACCTCAAATCAATCAAGTTATTTGTCTCATGAGACCGAGCAAAAAGGAGAATGCAGAAGATCGTCTTAAAAAGATGTTGACCAGCAGAGCACTCATTTCTCAAGTGAATATGAGTAAAATCCTGTGCGTGACCGGAAACGTTGCACAAACTCATTTAGGAATGGATTCACAAACGTGGGAAACCTTGAGCACCAGCGTTGATGCAATATTCAACTGCTCTGCTCGCGTCCAACACACCGAGCACTACAGAAAAAGACAATCCCAAACTGACGTTCGAGCTGTAAACATTTTAGGGATGAAAAATCTACTAGAATTCGCATGCGAAACCAAGCTCAAGCATTTTTGCCAAGCGTCATCCCTCCTCGCTGTGAAAACAACAGATGAGGATGGAAAAATCTCTGAATCTTGGCCAAATATAGAAGATTTTGATGGAGTGACAACTTTAGCGTACCCGATTTCAAAATTTGTCTCAGATTTTCTCTGCAAGGAAGCCGTGGAAAGAGGCATTCCTTGCAAAGTCCTCAGATTACCCTTCATCTCAGGCGAATCCGAAACAGGTCGCTGTATACCGGAAAACAACCACATTTTATTGAGATACATGTTCATCCTCAAGAATAAAATCATGTCGAATATTCCCATACCAATTATAATGCTCCCAATTGATACCTGCTCCAACTTATCTATCCGCCTCTTCCTCGATGAGCGGGCTGAACCCAACATCTACAATATTGGAAACGCCAACCCTGATTTAGATCAAGCATTCGTGCAAGTTGCTGAAAAACTTGGACACAAAGTGGAAATCGTGGAATTTTCAGAATTTACACAGCGCGTGCAAGAATCCAGCTCAAAAGATGCACAATCCGCTCTCACCCTTTTCAGCGAGCTTTACAAAGATTCTGATGCCCTCATGTCGATTTACTCAAGTGCCACCGTCATCCAAAGGTGGATTGAGGGGGCCCAAGTGTTCGAGAATAGGCGAGTGCAATCCCTCATCCCAAACTTTTACGAGGATCAGCGCCCAACAATGGAATATGTTTACAATGATCTCACCTTTCTGAAAGCACAGGGGTGGTTTGAGAAATTTGGATTATAATTTGTTTGATGATAAGCCTGCTCTCTTGTAGACCTTGGGAATCCCAAAGTAAATTATGAATTGAATTGAGTTTGAGCATTTCATGTGAAATCTATGATAATAACTTAATAAGAACAATTTGTTTTATACTCTCCGAATAAACATTGTTTATCACGCATGATTCCAATTTCTCCAAGATTCTCCAAACCTTTATAACAAAACAATGTAATTTGCTCATCATATCTAGCTGATATAAATCATTCGCATCATAATTGCAATAGCCACTTTATTTAATTTGATAACGAGCTTCTCATAACTTTGTCGGGGTATTTCTATTATCTAACCATATTGTATACCTCATTATAACTCAATTTGCGCTCAATTTTCCAGCTCGAAATAATGACAAAGTATTAAGGTCACGTAGTAGGAAGAGGATGACGTGTATAATATACGGAAATAATCATTCCTAATACCTAGCCATAAAGGGATGATTACTTTCAAATTTTTGTCAGTCATCGGAAAACCTGGAAGTATTCAACTGAGCAGTTGCTGAAAATGGAAACTTACTCCCACTACTTCTTCCATATCCTTTCCTTTTCAGGGAAATCAGTACTGCAGAACTTTCTGCTGATATCTACAATCTCCTTGTTCCTTCTCAAAGTGGTACAGCGTTGGGCTGGATTTTGGAGCAAGTCATTGGAAGAGGATCCCTACAAAGCCTACAAAGCCCTTCGAGGTCCTCGTACACTTTCGCCTACCGGGAATGTGCTCTGGTTTATTCTAAAAAATGGTAAATAAGCAAAAATCTTAACCAATTTCTTTGGAAGATCTTTTTTATAAAAGCCTTGTTGTACTTTCAGACTTGCTTCAAAAATTTGTCGACTACGCCCTAAAATATGGGCCTATTTACCGGCTCGATTTCTTTTTTGAAGAGGTCATTTGTCTGACTTCACCGGAAGCCACCCAAGCGCTGCTGAGCTCCCAAAATTACGGTCACTACCGCCATGGGCAATTGCAAGAGCTAATGTGGCCAGAGAATATTGACTCCCTCCTCGTCCTTCCTGGGGGAGAGAAGTGGAAGTCGAGAAGGAAACTGTTGAGTAGCCCCTTCAAGTACAAAGCCCTTCAGGTACATAATCCCTGTTTCCACAAGCACGCCAATCGACTAGTTCAACAGTTGGAAACGCGATTCAAGGATGGAGCTGGTTCGGAAGGAATCCTTTCTGATTTGTTGACAGTTTGTACCTTTGGGATTTCTTCAGAGACGCTCCTGGGAGTGGACCTTGATGAGACTGAAGTTGGAGCTGGAACCTTGTTTTGTAAAAACGTCAACATGTAAGAAAGTCTTGCTTTTTTTGTAGTTATTTTCATGCTGGTATTTAACTTGAGGAATTGCGGATCTCAGATTCTACAAAAACGTGATAGGCCGCTGTACGCGTCCATGGTTGTTAATTCCTTGGATCTGGAAACGGAGCTCGGCTTATCAGGAAACGACTGAGGCAATCGCCTCCATGAGAAGGATTGCTGGCAAAGTGATTGAAAAGTACAAGCACAAAATGGAAAACGACTCAAGAACAGATTCTGAGCCTAATGATACCATGATTGAGGTAATGTTGCGGAAAGGGGCGGATGAAAAACTTATTTTTGATGAGGTCACTATCATGCTTACGGTGGCGAATGACACAACGCCAATTTCAACAGAGTATGCGCTGTTCATACTCGCTCTTCATCCTGAGCATCAGGAAAGGTGTCGGCAGGAAATTGACAAGGTTTTCAATGATCCAAATATGTTTAAAGATGGGGTTTTGAAGTTTGAGGCGTTGACGGAATTAAAATATTTGGAGAGGTGTATTCAAGAAACCCTGCGGATGAACCCGATAGTCATGATCATGAGAAGATTGGAAGCTCCACTGAGAATTAATGAGGAGTTGGTGATTCCAGATGGGGTTTCCGTGCTCATACCGCCCAATTGCCGTGCATAATCAACCCCAATACTATCCAGATCCTGAGAAATTTGACCCAGATAGGTTTTTACCGGAAAAGGTGAGAGAAAGGAGTGTTTATGGCTATATCCCTTTTTCGGTTGGACAGCGCAGTTGTATTGGTATGAAACTGGCAATACTTGAGCTGAAGATAATGATTGCCACCATACTGAGAAACTTTGAGGTGAGGACACCGGAAAGGAGAGAAGATGTGAAATTGGTAGTGGTTGGAATTACGAAACCTTCTAAACCAATACGTTTTATATTGACACGGCGAAATATCTAAATTAAACAAATTAAATGTTGACTTATTAAGTCATTATATACAAATATGTGGGTCAGCGTCCACGATTGGGTGTCTGTTTTAATGATTATGAAAATTATAAAAGGTCTGGGGCGAAGTGGGAATGCTGAAATTTTTTCGGAAGCAAATAGTTTACTAATTTTTTAATATTCTCAACAAAGTTTTCCGTACTGAAAGAATGTGGGGTGCATATCGGAACTTATGATCGTTAGTTTGAGAAAAAAATTTACCAGAATACAATAACCCAAAACTATCATAAATAATGCTCTATTGCGTGATATACAGGAGCATTCAAGACTTCCAGAATAATAATTTTGTTTATAAACGCATATTATGTCTCTAATCTGTATGCGTGATGGGAAAAGTTTTTCTAGTCAATTTTCATAATTAAGCACTTACAATTAGAGGTTAATGATCTATTGAAGTGTTGAGGAAAGAGCTTTACACAAAGGCAGAATATGCTAGAGGAAGAAAATGAGCGCAAATGTCCATACGCGATTAAATATACATAATATGTCGAATGAAAGGGACAACGTACTCATAAATATTTATTTATAACATTAACTGGCAATACAAACAAAAACAAATAGTATACAAATTCAATTCATGTGAATACTGACTCCAAGTTGATATCTGACATGAGACATGTTTCGTTTCCATCCTCGAGCTGCTGGAGGTTCTCCAAATACACCTGAAGCTTTTCTTCAGTTCTTCTCATGAGAGGTAGCACGATATTCTTAAACTTGGTCCTGCACGCAGAAAAGGTGTAACATGGAAAGAAGGGCTGCATCACATATATTCCTGGCTCCTTTCGCTCTCCCAACTTGAGTTTTTGAGTTTTCGGAGGCGAGACGCACTCGATGAGGTCTCTAGTTTTGTGCAGCAGGTCCTTTGAGCCATTCTTGACATGCCCATTGAAATGACATGCATAGAAATCGTGCTTCAGCACGCATCCATCGTGTTCAGCACGCATCCTTCGAAATTGTTCCGTGTGTAAAATTGGAAGAAGCCTTCTGCTAGTTTCAAAACGGAGAGTACAAACTCATCAGAATTCAGGTTGTAGGGTAGAGGATCATTCTTTGATTGCCATTCCAAGACAAATTTTGGATCTTCCGAGAACCCCACATCGACCTTTAGGCCTTCCAGGGAGATAAAGATGGGCTTTGGAGTGGATTCTCGAACTTGTCTTGGAGTAGGAATGACCTTCTCACGGCAGAGATAGAATATGCAAAGCCAATCCAGGACTGAGCTGTCAGACATGGTATGATGACCAGCTGGGTTTTTTGAAATCCTGCCTTCGGCAAAAGTGACGCCATTTCTCAAAGCCCAGAAGCGAAGCAGAGTGAGTAGAGCTGCAGTTCGACCATCAAATGTTCCGAGGTGCACTACTAGCCGATAACTTGAAACTTCAGGCTGCAGTTGAGGATTAGTCACATACTCAAATTTTACACCACTCTCTATATGCTCCAGCACGGAATCTTGCTCAGTAAATTTCATAGATAAGGGCCGCTTAAAGCTTTTGTTGTGTAGAACCTTCCAATCAAAGCTCAACGTCCGACGTTTCTCCAAACAGAGGAAAATCAGCCAGTCCCCAGCACGGTGGCTTCCAAGCTCCAAAGTCTTGTGACGGAGTGGAATTTGAGTCACCTTGAGTTTGGGGAAGTTTAAACTAAACATCACTATGATTGTGGTGGAAACATAGAAAGCAGCCCTAGTGTGCTTCGGAGGAGTTTCTATCGCTTTACAAATTGCGCTGAACTGCGTTTTCACGTGTCTGAGGCTCCTTGAGTCCAGTTTGGTCATTGACAGTCCGTAGTCAGTTTCCAAAAGCAGATTTTGCAACGCCTTCATCTGCATCTCCCAGTTGTTGGCGGTTGCTAAAATTGCTGATTCCGTTGAGTTTGGCTTATCTTTTGTGAGGTCAGTTTTCTTCATTTTGGATTTTGGAACTTCTTGATGAAATTTTGAAACCATGTCTTCACAGCCCCGCTTCTGACCACCGTGGAGGGGCTCTCCTAGCATTTTTTCCATCCACAGAAGCGATTGATTGGAAACTCTGTCGCTGCTATCATCAGATGGTTCGGGAACCATTGACCTCCCTAAAAATAATATGCATGATTGTTATTAGCTTTCTTCTAAATAGAACAAACAGGCAAAATAACAATAATTCTTACATTCCGTTGGGCTGAGTTCCACCACCCTTTTAATCCGCACCACATGTCCATCAACGATCAGCATGGAGCCTTTCCCATTGTTAGCAAACAGTTTGTCAACCGCATCCAAACTTCCAAACCGAACGACTCCAAAATTGATAGGATTCGTTGGATTCGCAACAAAGTCTCGGGGGGAATAATCAAGGTCCAATTTTGCAAGCTTGTTCAGAATAGAGCTCCAGGTGATCCGGTCCTTTGCTGAAGTTTCTATTATCACGGCACACTCCCTTTCCGGCAGCGCCCAGTGATAAGCTAGTTGACTCACGTTGGCTTGATGTTCAGCAGACAACAGGTGATTGACGTAGCGTGACATTGGATAACAAACGGTCCCGCAAGCTTCGCAAAACAAGTCATCCGTATCTAATCTTTCAAAAAACGCCATCGTGATGATAAGACGCAAATGAAAATCTTATCAAAATGACCAAATCTTCTGACAAAAAAGAATAAAAACCCAGAAGCAGCAATATGGAATGCTTTTGAAGAATGCACGTTCGTTTGTTCACTTGAGACTCGATTTCCCGCTTGTTTACTTTCTCTATGAATGTTAGAATTTATTTTTTGAAGATTTGAGATTTAAATTTTATTATCAGTTAAATTTAGTCATTCGGCAAATACAGTACTACATCTTAACTTATGAATATAGTTCGTCTATCTTATTTCTTATTTCGTACTTATAACTTGTCCCTTTTTATCTGCTAGGGTTTCAAAGATGACATCTTCATACTTGTTCGGAAAATCCTTATCACTATCCTCACCTCCCATTCGTCTGACCTTAACTGGGATTGTTGGGGTTTGGAACTCGTTACTCTGGACTTTGACGCCGCTGTTCCTGTTCCCAATAGTTTGTTTTCGCGACCTCCTAACTTCCGGCGGGGTTGAGGGAGATGTTACACTTTTTGGAATGTCCAACTGAATCGCCATTTCTATTTCCGAATCTTCTGCTTCTTCTTCCTGCTTAATTTTTTGCCACAAGATTTTCTTATCAAATGGGGTGGCTCCACTTGTAGGGGTAAAGTAGTCCTGGGTATGCCGCATTTGTTTCTTCTGCTGGGGTTCTGGAGAGGTCATGAAGTTTGTGCTGGAAACTGGGCGAATGACGCTGGGCTGGTTGCACATTTTTCGGCTTTCAAGAACAATCTGTGAGGCTGTCAGCGTTGTTGAAGGTGAATTGGTGGAAATTGTCTTCAAAATGGGCTCAATAGTTGATAATGGGATATCAGGAGTATCAAGCTTTTGGACATGCATAAACTTGGAAGCCGCTGGTGATTGGGTTGTGTTTTGAGGTTGAGATGTTATTTTAACCAGTGACGTTTGGGGACGACCAGAGGCGTCTACCCCTTTGACGATTTTGTAGATTGGATCTGAAATCTGGAGGAGCTTCAGGTTAGGCTGATTAAAAGTGTGGTTGGCAGTCACGCGTGGAAGCTGACTTGGTTTCTCATCCATAGTAATGGGTTTAGTGATCACTCTTGGAGGCTGACTTGGTTTCTCTTCCAAAGTGATAGTAGGAATGTTCATCTTCTGAGCTGATTGCTTTAGGGTAGGTGCTACGGTTTGAACTAGAGGCGATGTTTCCTGTTGCATTTCCGGTTTCTCAAATAATGATGCTGTATTCCAAGGTTCATTGTACGGACTAGCCAAACACAGTCTCTGACCTCTACAATATGTTCTGGGCGGCACCACAGGGATCTCCTCATCCAACAATGTTAAATCTGCACTTCTATTCTTGTCACAGCCACAACTCTGCATCTGGACGGCTAAAACCTTGACCTTCTCAAGTTGTTTTCTCAACTCTTGATTTTCCTTCGTTAGCGCTATGACCTGCAGCTTTTTCTCATAGTGGTGACGATAAGTGGCGATGGCACGACGTATTCTAACTTGCTTCACGGGGTCATGATCATAATCCGCAGGATTAAGCAAATAAAGGGGAAGTTCATCCCGACGTTTGTAACCTGCGCAGTTCCACAATTTGGGGTCAACTGAATATGACGGCTGATTTTCCTCCTCTTCATTCTTGACCTCTCTATCGTCGTAAAATTGCCTTGCCATTAACGCCTGCTTCCGTCTTGATGCTGAGAATGGTGACAACTGAGCCGGCTCCGTTTGGTGCACACCCAGCTCATTGCCAGAATCAATTGAAATCAGATCAAAGTCATCATCTTCAAAACACACAAAGTCATCTTCATCCTCGATGTCAAAAATGGGGTCCCCCTCCATCCGAACACTGATGTATGGAGTAATGTCAATTTCCTCATCGTCAGTACTGAGCTCCATCTCCACCGGCATCTTCTTATTTTCCGACATTGCTTTCACCCTAAAACACAACAATGAAAGAACAAACTGTAAATAAATCATTCAATCAATCAAAATTCTACCTCTAAAAAATTGAAACTCACCAACTGCAACAATTAAACAATCGATAGTAAAAATTCGCAAACGCAAGCACTTTTCCAATTTTCTCAGTGTGCAGCACTCAGAAAAACGAATTTTGTTCAAGAATCAAATGCAGCAGCATGAAAATTGGCACGAATGCAGAAAACGAAAAGCCGCCTTTCGTATCGGTGCACGATACACGGTAAAACATGCATAAAAATGTTTTTGAATTATGCGCTTTCTAAATTGTGTTGTCTTCAATGTCTTTATAAAACGCATTATTTTAATTTTTTCATGCGCGTCCTTTTCTCAATCTTTGTTGCTTCATCGAGCGCATTGAGAAACGTGAACAAGAACTCGGAAGTGGGAAGCTTATGTACATAAGCAAGACCACCCAAAAGAGGTATGCCGGTTTCATCATAAAATCCAAGCCCCAAGCAATATGAGCATGTGCACAAATGTTGGTTTGCTTGTGGCTGATTCAGTATCAGATTTTCAGTGGAGGAGACTTTTAGACTGATTGATAGGCTGTTGATAGTGTTGATAATTAAATTTAGTTTGGAATCATGCCACATACTATGATAACAGGTGCCTTAAAGGTAGGTAGAAACTTTTAAATTTATTGGAAATCAGTTGAATTTGAAAATTATTGTGATTGATTGATTGTTTATTTTTTTGTCATTTGTAGGGCATGGTGACACTGGTGACTGGAGGTGCATCTGGTTTGGGCAGAGCTACTGTTGAGAGATTCCTTAGACAAGGGTCGAAAGTTGTCATTTGTGATATTCCGGTGTCCAATGGGGAGGAGTTGGCAAAGGAGCTCGGGAATGATGTTATCTTTTGTCCGACTGATGTGAGTAAATGTTTTGTTAGAATAGCTGGAAAGAGGAATCAATCGAAGGTTTTTAAATATTGTTGGTTCCTCCACTCCACAGGTTCGTCAAGAGAAGGATGTTCAAGATGCGTTATCAGCTTGTAAAGACAAGTTCGGGAAGTTGGACGTTGTCGTGAATTGTGCAGGCATTGCAGTAGCCTTCAAAGTGTATAACTTTAACAAAAAACAGCCTCACCTGTTGGAGGACTTTAAGAGAGTGATGGACGTGAGTTAAAATGATGAAAGAGTCTTAGTAGCTTTTAAAGTAGTCTATGCTTTGTTCAATTTAAATATTTGAGTGAACTACCCACAACCCTTTAACTAGGTAAACACTGTTGGAACTTTTAATGTGATCCGGCTGTCTGTGGGACTTATGGGAGACAATAAACCTAATGAAGATGGTAAATAAAACTATAAAAATTAATTTTCATCAACCCTAGTTATAGTAAATAGTTGAAAACTATACGGTTATGTTTTTTTTTATAAAAAGGTCAGCGAGGAGTCATCGTCAACATTGCGAGTATAGCTGCATTTGATGGTCAAAAGGGTCAAGCAGCTTATTCCGCAAGTAAAGCAGCAGTCGCTGGAATGACACTTCCTCTTGCTCGTGACCTGGCAAGTACTGGAATCCGTGTCAACACAATCGCACCGGGTCTCTTCCAAACCCCGATGTTGATGGCCCTTCCTGAAAAAGTACGAAAGTTTTTGGGTACCACTGTTCCATTTCCATCAAGGCTCGGATTTCCAGATGAGTTGGCTCACTTGGCGGAGGCTATCGTACTCAATCCTATGATGAATGGGGAAACTGTGAGAGTGGATGGTGCACTTAGGATGCAACCATAATCAAATTAACTAATAATTATGAGCATGACGTTCATTAGCAGTCAGATTGATAGTTCAACAATTTATTTTGTAACTTAATATTCCAGAGAGTAATTATTGAAAATAAATGTTTTGGTTATCTAGTCTCTTCCAAGCTGATGAGTTTCTTGAGGACGATCTATGCGAATGATTTTTTGGGCAACGGCATAAATCCCATGATATTCCACGGTGTCTGGCATGTCATCATAATGATAGTGACCTGCTTCAGATCTCTCTCCATTTAGGTTCCAACCGTGAGCGTGTTCAATACGAAGATCAAGTCCCTGAATCAAACAAAATAAATTAAGATTTACTTCTAATGGCCACTTTTGTTAGTTTTGACCTTTGAATTGTTATTGTTACTAACTGGATCAGACGACACCAAAACGGATTGAAACAGCATCGGAGGTTTGATATGGAAAAACTTGAGCCAGTTATTAACATCATCATCTGATTCCAAAGGAGTGTTCGAGAAATCTCTCATAACGTGAATCTTGGTGTCAGACAGAGTTACTGTGAATAGTCCACCTAGACCCACCGGCTTCTCCTCACCAAACTCCTCTTTGAGCGCTTGTCTAATGGCAGCTGTAAAATTGCTGGATTTGTCAATCCTCTTGGTGCACTTGATCTCAATAATCTTCCCTTTTCCTCCAGAAACAAGAAGGTTTGCTAGAAGAGCACAGCGAGACTCCTCATTTCCAAGCTCTTTTACAGTCAAGTCTTCCTCTGCTCCTGAGGAGGTTAAGGCCACCTTGGATTTGTTGGAGACCACACCACCATCCTTGTCCAGTTTGAGATTGATGACCATCTCGCAATTTGAACCTTGAGAAGGCCAAGGCCCTGCACCAGCTCCAGAAGCATACCAACCATCAGGGTAGTCTTCTTTGCCCACATGTTCGGGAATGATTTTGGCCAAGTCATAAACTTTTTCTCGGTTCACCAAAGGAATCAAGTAGGGAGGACCTCCAATGTCAATCAGAACAGAGCCCTTTCCTCCTATTCCTTCTGTTGCAAGATTATAAGGTTGTTGAGTGAGATCGGGACAGTCTGAGACTGACACGGAGACTTTTTCAAAGAACTTTGGGAGGTTCTTGTTCAAAGCTGTTGGTGTAAAAATTAAAATGTTATCCATTTTGAAACACTGCATAGATTTTGTGGCTAATATATTTACTACTACCGTTTTGAATTGTTTCCAGTTCCAATTTTTCCAGTTGGAATTCATCGACGGGAAGAACATCAGCCATTGTATTAGTAGTATCAAGTGAATCCACAGGTGCAAGTGGTTGGGAGCTATCAAGTTTACACCTTCCTTCACTATTCCTCTCTTTGCAATGTTAGATCATTTTAGAAGTAGGTTCGATTTGACTTTGTCCTGTATAGTTTATAGAATTTCACGTTTATAGATAAACCTTGTACTAGACACAAGCAAGAGCTTCTTGTTTTTCAAGGTTGTTTGCTTGATAACACCGTGAGGTGATGTTATTGATGATCATGATTATATGCTTTAGGCATTTTGTCAAGGTAGTGCCGCCGGGTCAAATGGGAATGGCTTTTAAAAAGTTGTTTTCTAAGTGAAGAAGCTTGTCTCTATCTATTACGAAACCCCAATCCAATATTGTGCTCGTGTTTGAGAGAAAAGGTACAGAGAGAAGAGAGGGGTACAGGTGCATGACATGTGTGGTTTCATGAGTATTTATAAATATAATTTGCCATAATATGGATATGTATTGTATATGGTATTTGTATGTGTCTTCAGCTTCTGGTCTTGCTCATTACTTCGTCTCGTTCGGTCTTTTTTGGATAGGCTTCAGTTTCAGTACTAACTGAACTATATAACAGAAAACTGCATGGAAGTTTCTTTTCTTTCCTAAGTATGTATGCTTGTCAGCGAAGATAAATCAAGACCAGGACCAGTCGCAGTTTTATGTTTTCTTAGAAGATGGGCAAGTTAGAATCGATTGCAGTTGCACATAGGATAAATCACAGTGTTATAGCAAAGTTATCAACTACGTTGTATCCTCATATCATCGCAGCGATTCCTTTCTTTTTTCTTAGAACTCGGCGTGTGATATGTTGTCGTTTTTTTGTACAAGCTCCGAACAACTCCAGCGTACGCGTAAATAGATAGATGTATGCTAGCAATGTGCACGGGAATTGGAATGTGTATCCAACTTAACTGGAAGTTGGAGTTTATGTAATCTCTTACTTGTATTTTTAGGTCCCTTTTGAGCTCGGAACTTACAGAGTATACCCTTGCTGAAAGTTGACTTATAAGTCGTGTGCTTTTAAGCTGAGGCCTACAAAAAACTGATTAAATGATGTACCATATTATATGCAATATTTCAAATTTATTGATTTGTCTGTGTCAGTCCACATACTTTACCCCATTTGGAACAAATTTGAGACATAGGCATTATTTTCAACGAAACGTGTGTTTTGAAAGGATAGGATAATACGTACGTATCTTTAGTTGGTGAGGGAAACCATTAGTATCAAACGTTATCAAACACAACAAACAAGGGAATGCTACGGAAAAGAGTTTGGATGCGAATGATCCTCCTTGAAAGATTTACGTAATATAAACTTATCTGTCATTTCTCTTCTGGCAAGAAAGTCATTTTCATAATGTCTCCACCTAAGCAGCATGAATGTAGCAAAGATTGTAATAATATTCCTTTGGTCCCGACTACATCAGATTCTAATGATAAAAGGCCTGTTCCAGTCTCCGATGATAGACTTTTGAATGAGTATCAAGCAGGCACACTCCCACCCTCAGTGAGCAAACAAGTACTCCGCCCAGGAGGACTCAAGCTCAAACCCACGTATGTACGTGGAACACGAATTTTCTTCCACTTTGAAACGGTGGACACAGAGACTGGCAGAGTGTATGATGACACCCGCACCCACCCAAAACCAATGGAACTAATATTCGGGAAGAAGTTCAAGATTCCAATCTGGGAACTGGCCTTGCACACAATGAGAGAGGGAGAACTGTCAGCATTTCAAGTTCCAAGCGAGATGTGCCTCTCCTACCCAACCGTGGCAAAGGTGATACGGGAATCTAATCAACCGGGAGAAAAGCCCCGGCCGAGATCCTGCTGCTGTAGTCAATTAGCAAACGGAAACGTCACAGGAGTCACCGGTCACGAAGACTTGGACACTTTCCAACAAAATCCACGAGACTTGACCTTCACGTTTGAGATGCTGGAAGTGAACCTCCCTGGGCAATATGATATGGAGGCGTGCTACATGACAGACCAAGAGAAAGCGACTTCCATTCCAATTTTGAAGGCTGAAGGAAACTGTTTAATCTTGAAGCAGCAGTTCACCGAAGCAGTAGCAAAATACGAGGAGGCAGGTTCACGACTGGAGCATCTACTCCTCAAAGAACGACCTGGAACAGCGGAATACCAGAATCTGACTTCCCAAAAGGTTCCAATCCTCCTGAATCTCGCCCACGCTCTCCTAAAAAATAAAGACTTTTATGATGCCCTACGGCGTTGTGATGCTGCGCTAGAAATCGAACCTGACAACGTCAAAGGATTATTTCGAAGAGGATTGGCTCACAAAGGCGTTGGAAGCTTCGAGGAGGCGAGGAAAGACTTTCAACAAGCGCTGTCCCTGGATTCCACGCTGAAGAAAGCGGTAAAGGAACAAATGGGGGATTTGGCGACATTGGAAGAAACCCATAATAAAAAGTTGAGGAATACGTTGAAGAATTTATTCTAACTATTCTGAGTTATTATGCCATTTTATTAGTAACTGGGTTTGTACCTACGCCCAATCCATAGGTTAAAAACTAAATGTTCCAATAAATATCATTCGTTATCATTTACCTGGTTGATCATTTCACAAAACTCATATATTTGCATGCACGAACAATCAAACTTGCATGAAAATGCTATACAAACGACTTGGTTGAACAAAGGCAAAAAATGAGAGGGAAAACGGAATTGCCATCGCTTTCACTTTCTCGTTGATCGTGAATTTTTTGTGCAGCAAACACTTGCTTGTTGCTTGAACCGAAAGGGAATCAAAATCTGTTTGTCCTAATCTGACCTTTTTTAATTTCGAATTTTATCATAATCCACCTCTTTGCACACGATCAAGTCTCAAGTTCAGGTTCGAGTTGACCGGAAATCGATTATCGACTTCTTTCAAAATAGTTATATTCCGCTTACTGGAACTGAAGCCCGTTTTCAACGGACAACGAACGACTAAACATGCCCTCAACCACTCGGCGGTAAGCTGACATTAAACCTTTTTAAATTAATTGCTTTCGTTTTGTATGTATCCACGTAATGATTTTTACTTGTGTTTAATCAAATAACATGATTTGTAATGATAGGCAGCGCGGTAAGGCAGGTAATCCCAAGGCTCGTCGAACCGGAAAAAAGAGGAGTATAGTATGGAAGTTTTTCGAGCTTCTTCCAGATGAAACCGGAAGTGTCAAAGCCAAAGCACAGTGCACAATTTGTGGATATATGGTGAGCTTCCAATATGGGAGTACCACCGGAATGCGATGTCATCTAGACCGAAAACATGCGGAACATTTGCGGACTGCCCTTGGTGCTCCAAAGGAAGAGCCGGATGCCGACCGTGGATTCACTGAAGACGATGTACACGTACATGACGGCGAAATAGGAGAACCCACAGCGACAGAGAGCGAAGTTCTATATGAAATGGAGGAGAATGAAATTCTCGAAGATTATACCTTCATGGCAGACAATGGTCAAGTTCAGGCTCCATCTGCATCTTTCAGAAATTCTGGTGGTATTCATCATTACGTGAACGTGATTCCAGCGCCAGGGTACCATCCTGGATACTCTAGTGGTATGGACTCAGCAGCTGCTGCCAAGTAAGTTCACATTTAACTATGTTCAGGCTTTAATTAAATCAGACGGCAATACAAAATGATGTATTTTCCTTTCGAATAGTAGAACTATCATAACCTACTTGGCGGAGAGCATGCAACCACTGAAATCAGCCAACGAGTCTGGATTCCGTAAATTACTTCAAAGTCAGTATTTGACTGCGTTAAACAATCAAAGTCAAGAAGCTGATTTGATGGGGCCCCTGATCACAGCTCTTTCTGACCTTTACATCGAAGCTAGAGAGGAATTGCGTGGAGACCTGAAAGACAAAAGTGTGTCGCTCAGCCTGGAATTCTGGGTCAAATCCAACTCGGATATTTATTTGTTGGCAAGTGCAAATTTCATATCTCGGGAGTGGAGTTTAAAATCAAGATTCATCGGAATAAAGCCGCTACCGGAGACCAACCTCAAGACCTCGGCTGCAAGTTTGTATGAAAAGATCGCCCGGGCAGTCGATGCGATCACGGAGGAGCTCCAAATCAGTCAGGATAAACTTACAGTCATGACGGTCAATACGTTCCCATTCAAACTAGAGAGTCCCTCAAACTTCTTCCCAAGGTCAATTCCTTGCTTCAATTCAGTGCTTCGACAAGGGTACGACGTTCTGAAGGAATGTTCAAAGCAATTTACAGAAGCTGGTGAGATTACAGAAGCTTGCCAGAAAGTCGCAAAGGAAATCCTACCATCCTACAAAGAGCTGAAAAAACATCCAGGAAAATTGACCGAGTCATTCAAAAATTTGATTTCAAGTCGTCACATCAATCTACCCTTGGGTTCATTGGGAGAAGTCAGTGCTTTGGCCAATATGCAGGAGCCATTAAATAAAATTGTGGAGGGCTTGCTGGATGAGCCAGGAATCCCGGCGTCTACCCTCCTCCCTCTCATTTTGTTAACCGGCAGCTCCCTTGATTTACTTGAAGTGAACCAAGCCAGTTCAAATTGGACAACTGAAGTTACGAAGCAAATGGCGCTGAGAGTTAGGAAATACATCGAGTCATCCTACAGCATTGAATTGGAAACTGGAAAGAATATTGGAGATGCGACTCTAGCCATTTGCTCCTTTCTCGACCCACGTTACAAAAGTTTGGACTTCCTCACTAATGACCGTCAGCGTCAGGTGGTTTACGATTCCGTAATGGAATTATTGCAACACCAAGAAAATGAACAGCCAACATTTGAATCCTACTCCTTCACTAGGTCTAAAATAACCTCAGTACGGTCAGAGAACCCGGAATTTTTGGCCGCTTTAAATGAAGAAAGTTCATTATATGACCCTTTGACGCCACAACAACAATCAGCAACAGCCCACAGCAGCTCTAAACTGAATGCCATGCTCACAAAATTCATGGGGAGGAAGGAGTTCGTAGCCCCTGGCTCGAGGGTGATGGAGGAACTGAAGGAATACATGAGAGAACCAGCACCCGTTCAAACTACAGATCCTTACCAATGGTGGAACTCCAGTTGGAAAAGATATCCAACACTTGCAGAAATTGCCAAAAAGTTCCTATGCATTCGGGGAACCTCAAGTCCTACCAAGTTTGTGTTCACCACGGAACGCAACAAGTTTTTCGCTGATTTGGCAAACATTGAACCTGAATTTGTCGAGAAAATGCTAGTAGTCCGAAACTATCTGTTGGCTGAAGCAGTAAATGAGCAAGTAGCTGAAGTAGCAGACATGCCAATGTCGTCTTTCAAACAGGAAACGGTTTCCATTGATGAATGATGAGTGTAAACATCTTGTGGCATTGACAAAGTAAGTAAAAGTACTAATTTATTTAGATGTGATACTATTTCTTCATGTTTCAAACAAATGTTTTGATTTGATTACTGATTATATCAGACGTTATGTCACGCCATCATTATAAGTAACTCGTGATTGACATGTATAAATATTTTCTCCTACTCAGAAACAAGCAGGAGTTGTGGAAGACAAAGTCATTTCAAGACGCAGTGAAAGCTCATGCAAATTCTGGTGTTTTTGCTGATCTCTACTTCTTGCAGTGTAGAATGAAGAATGAATGAAGTCGCCGCATCGTGATTGTGCCTTCCTATCTGTGAGAAAGTAATTGTAATGTAAAAGTACCTTGTTGTTGTATTTAGTTATTTGATGATTTAATATGAAAAAGAACTAAAGTGTTTTATTATTAGGTAGGAATGAAGAATAGTGTTCCATTGTACATTAATGAAATAAGTAAAAAACTGTTCGAACAAAAAAATTTTAAGAAAACTTACAAATTATTGGATAAATGTTGTTATTGTTTATTTGAAGTCCATATACGAAACTTTATATACACGCAGTACCTTTAACCTTTAATCATGAATTCAAGTCATTCGTCTTTTAAATGTAAATGTTCTGAAAATCGCCACTATTCAGTTAAAAATTAAGCTTTTAAAATAGTTCGCTCACATGAAATGTTGTTCAGCCAATGAGACCTATTGTTCTTATTGGGTTTGGAGTGTCCGTATCAATTGGAACGCGGGTCCGTTGACTACCCATTCCCCAATGTGTCGCAGAGCGTCCTCGCCCCGTATATGTTTTGTAGCGTCTGAGAACATTTCGGCTAGAAACATGGAGGAGAATATGCAATAATTTCACTTTAACTTTGTCATACTTACATTTGTTTGAATACTCACTGTTTATATCCCATCCGGCCATCATGATTTCCGAATCTCTTGATATCTGTCTCTGCAGTGAAGAGACACTCTCCAGTTTTGTCATTCCTGAGGTGATTTCCTCGTGGGCACTTGATAGGCACACATTGTCTTCCTCTCACGTGGTAATATTGGTTCCGGTTACAGAAGTCTTCTTCAGATTCGTAATCTCCGTATGAATCATAATAATCCGATGAGTCAGATTCAGACTCAAGATGTTCTTCAGATTCAGAAAGAGATTCAGAAGTTGGGACATGTGTTGTTGGAATATATCGTTCAGTTGGAGGTTCTGTGGAGGGTTTGATGCTAAAAGCTCTTGCTCTATCCGTGTTTGTTATCGGAACTTGATGAGCGGTCAAAGAGTTGTGGGCAAAAACTGCCAGAGACGGTTTTGAAAATGTAAAAACAAAAACAGTTACAATGATGCATAATGCATGGCTTTTCAACTGCATTTTGACTATTTTGAGTTAACTTTCAAAAAATTCTTATCTTTCGGAATGAATGCACTTTATATATCGAGGTCGACTTTGTGAATGAAGTTGGAGTCTGCACTACAGCTCTTTATATATATTTTTGTGATTTTATGAATGACGCTCAAATATAAGCTGGTCTGTCTAATAGACCGTGTCTATTTGCCTCTCAGAATTGACCGTAGTAAACAGCTTAATTGAAGCTGATTAAAAGCAGACTAGTCGAGATGCCTCCAACTTGGCTTGTGCAGACGTTGTCCGATGGTGAGCTTACCTACGTCATGCAGTATCAATTTCAATTGCCTTTCTCGTACTCGCTGTGACTCAAGGCGGATCTGAATTTCACATTCTTTCCTGTAAGCAAACACTTAACCATTTATGATGAAACATATATTGCATGCGACGAAACACGCTTGGAGTTGACCAAAAAGTGAATAAATGCAGATATTCAAAAGCGTTGCGATTCATAGTTGAAGACGGTTAACCTTGAGTTAACCTTTGCTATTTCAAAACAACAAAACAAAGACGCTTTCCAACTATTGTTTTTGAAAGGATCAAGCAAAGGAACAGCGGTTGTATAGGTCATTGAACACATCTCATCAGTAAAGGGCCATATGGCGAATATCCGGCCTAGGTACCCGTGCCAATCACGAAGACTTCGAATATGAGTTTGACTGGAGGTTTTTGGGGGAAAGTGAGAAAGAATGGCAGGCCTTCGGTTTAGGGTCTTGGAGTTAGTTATGGGGCCAAGAAAAGACCCCGTGTTTATGGTTTTGTTGAATTATCAATAATTAAGAATGCATTGTGAAGGAGTGAATGACAAAGTCACTATATGAGAGATGACAAAGTCACATTTTTTGTATGAAAATATGTATTTTTATTGTTGAAATATATATGGTTTTGACTGTTGTCAATAGGTTAAGTTCAGCTTTACTTTACAATTTTAAAATCCAAGGACCAAACAAACACTTTCCAGTCTTCCATTCTCTGAGGTGGTTTCCACGTGGGCACTTATGTGGAACACACTGTTGCCCTCGTATGTGCCAAAAATGGTCCCACGGGCAAGGAGGATCCGAATCCTCCACAGAATCATCATAGTAGTAATACTCGTAAGACGATGATGATGAATAATTAGAGTCGTCTTCATCAACGGAAGTAGACGCTGTAAAAGTTTCCTCCTCCGATGAATTTGAATCAAGTAGTTGAACCCGAACTGGTTCTGAAGGTGACGAAAGAGACCACGTTCTCATCCCTGACTCATCTACTCCAGTTGTTGAGACGCTGGTGGAGCTAAAGGCTGTGTGAATAGAGATCGGGAGTGCTATAATGCCTCCAAATGAACTAGACAGGAAAATTAAGAAATATACAACAGATTTTATGTCCATTTTCAGATTAGGTTTGTACTGAAGTTCCTTAAGAAATTATGTTCCAAGTTTGTTAGTATTGACTATTTGGATGGACTTTTGTTTGCGAATGAAATGTCATCGTGGGGTGGCTGCGCTTATATATCAAAATGCAAGGACGTAAGCAAGTGATGTCCAGCATTGCGCATAATATTTATTTCAGTGCAACTTATAATACTACGTCGGTGTTTGACCTGACTCGGCTTAGCTTTTTATTGCTCCCATCCCACTCATTTACGTCACTGTGTACCACATTTAATGTTTGTTTTCATCTCCCTACTTCAACTGAAAATCCGGCCTTCACAGGTCGCCTACTCATACGATTTCATATGACGATGTCATGAGCCGTTCTCGTACGCTGCTGCCACCCACATGTCACTTCACTAATAAATATTCAAATCAAATCTCAAGCAGACTAAGTGACTAATGGCAATTTACTACAATGTTTACGATTCTATGAAGTATGTATAGTATGTAGTAACAGTAGCAGTTGGCTCATTTAAATTTTCATGAATGGACTATCAACCTCTAGATGCTTACATGAGTTTACTTTAATGGGGTGGCAGTTTATGCGTCACTTTTTCGATTAGGAGTCATGTCATGAATGACTAAACTTTCAAGAATATCTGTAGACTCCGTCACTACCTAATCACCATCTCGTACCGATGAATGAGTCACTGGTCTCGTGGGTCAAAATGTTACAAGCCCAATTTAATTAATTATAATTGTATATCACGGTTCGTTTTCCAATCCCGGAGGTTGTAGTTGAACAACTAATACATATATCATATGCGTTGCGTTGCGTTGCATGGGGCATCTCGAACACCAAAAAGTATGCATATTATATTTTTTTTCAATTAGCTTCCGCATGCAAGTTAATAACTGCATTGGGGTTTTAATTAGAAGCAATGCTTTTTAGCATTTTAATGGTGACACTAATTAGCATTACATACTAATTGGTATCATTAGTCAAAAATGCATATAAAATATTGCAACACTTGAAAGCCGTTTCAATTCCGGCAAAATGTAGTATTTATGAATTAGTATGATCTTGATCTCTGCTGTCTTCTGCTATTGCTTTGCTCACTCTGGTTCGTTCTCTGTTGATCTCAGCCGCGCGGGGAACTGACGATTGATAAAGTTGAGGTTGCCGAGTAAAAGTAGAACTAAATTAATTGATGGTAGTGGAGTAGATATTAGGACGTCGTAACAATGGCTGTCCCTCAACCCAGGTTAGGTGCGAACCGGTATCGAATCCAGCGAAAAGTGGGATCAGGAGCGTTTGGGGATGTCTACATCGGAACGGATCGCAATACTGACAAACAGGTGGCTATTAAACTGGAGAACTTGAACGTCCATAACTCCGTCCTCCCGTATGAGTACCGAGTCTACAGACATCTCCGGGGAGTGCCTGGAATCCCAGCTGTGAAGTGGTTCGGAGAGCTCAAGCGGCCAAATGTCCCGCACCACATGCTGGTGATGGAGTTGCTGGGACCTTCTTTGGAGGATCTGTTCAATTACAATGGAGGACGCTTCTCAGTTAAGACCGTACTCATGCTTGGTGACCAGATGTTAGCGCGGATTGAAGCTGTTCATGCAAAGAGCTTCCTCCATCGGGATATCAAACCTGAGAACTTTCTGATGGGGATGGGAAGCAATACATACAAGGTTATTAATAATTTTATTGTCTAATCGACTGTTGAAATATTTATGACAATTATTGATTATTTGGTTGTTTTTGCAGTTGTACTTGATTGACTTTGGATTAGCGAAGATGTACCAGAATTTTAAGACCAAGCATCACATCCCCTACCGTCAAGACAAGAGCCTGACTGGCACCGCGCGCTACGCGTCACTCAACGCCCAACAAGGGATCGAACAAGGTCGTCGTGATGATTTGGAGGCTGTTGGCTACGTGCTCATCTACTTTCTTCGCGGCTCACTCCCTTGGCAAAATCTCCATGCGTCGACCAAACAGCAGAAGTATGACCGGATCAGGGAAGTCAAACAGTCAACGTCAATTTGCCAGGACCTTGCCTCCAGAGTTTGCAACGTATTTGAAGTACTGCCGTGGACTTCGCTTTGATGAAGCTCCTGACTACATGTATGTGCGCCAGCTGTTCCGCAGACTGTTTCGAACGTTGGATTACCAGTTTGACTACACGTATGACTGGACCTTAAGGGAGAAGAAGAAGGCTAAAAGGATGAAGTTGGAGGCAGCGCCTGAAACTTAGGATGAAGTAGTAGATGATTAAAACTCCAAGTCAACAAAAATTACTCTTATATTTGAAGTGTTGTAAATGTGTTATCGTTGTAGTTTTTTCAGTTTTGCAGCTTGAATAAACTTGTTTTTATGATTTAACTATGGCCTGTCTTACTGATAAGATTTTTATTCTAATATTTGACAATGCTGTTGAATACTAGGAGATGAGAGCTCCCGTGGAATATCATCTATTGAGGCTTCAAAAGCATTTACCCCAATCTAGTATAATTCACCATAGTACGTGTGAACTCTAACGTTTTTTGAAGCTTTCTGGCGAGTAACTGATAACGACTATTTAGAACTATTCTTAAATTCGTGATCTCTGCAATACATGTATGTACTTATTCAGTTTTGTACCAGGAACACTTGGATTTGACGATAAAAAGTAGAATGTGTATTATTGATTTACTCGTAACAGTAATTTCAACATGATAATACTCTTTTCTGTCATGAAGAATTATTGATTCTAGTACGTTTTCAAGTCTTGAGTTAGACAATGATGTTGACATCCTTTTATATGCCAGTTTGTGCATTTCTCGGAGGGTTGTTGGTTGTAGCATCTCAGGCTCCACCAATGATAAGTGCGATTTTCAAACTTACCAGTGCACAAGTCAAATCTAAGCAGAATCTCGCTTCCTCTTTAGAATTTGTAGCGTTCGAAAAGTGCACACCGGAACGATTGCGAAGCATACTCTTCAAGTTCTCTGTGGAAGGATTCGACTTGAGGCTTCCACCCGGACCCGGAGACTGTATACCACAAAACAGCCAAGTTATTTGGGGAAGAGTATCATTTGAAGGGGATGTTTCCTACATCAAGGAAGACGACAGAAAATACAACATGGAAGGAAATGATCTGGTAATTAAAAATGCTGAGCCGGATTTAGCTTCCTATTTCTCCATGTGGAAACTGGGGCAAGATGAGATTCTCTCAATCATTTGGACAGTTGATATCGTCCCCATTCGGAATCTGGAACAGGTAAAGGCACGCTCGTGGAAAAATAGCCTGATGTACCACGGCTCTGAACTGGAAATCAATGTAAAGTGGGGTGATTGGTCGCCATGTAGCAGATGTGATGGGATTGCAGGAAGGCGACATAGGTTCGGCTTTTGCTCAGTGAAAATCAAGTCTTGGGCCGGATTGGAAATGCTAGCCAGTTATAAACAGTCTATTTCTTGCTCTCTCCTTCTCAATCTGAGACCTGACTACTTGGCTGAGAAATTGCAGTCGGCTCATAGTGAAGATGACCATGAGGACCTGCGTAGTATGCAACACGCTTTGGCTAAACCCCCACTTGTCATGATGGGCTTCTGTCGACAAACTACCTGTGGGGAAAGCGCGCCGCAGGAAGTCTTTCATGGTTATCCATTTCAATTTCGAAGGATGTTCTATTCAGGACGACGGAACCTATTGTTTAACAACAATAAAAATGAGGAGAAAGAATCAGAAGTAGCAAGCTCATCTTGGATTTGGTTCATGAAAGGTCTCATTAATGGAGTGCCGATCGGTTGGGATAACATCCCAGAAATAATAGCTTTAATTAGTCTAATTGTGCTGCAACTATACATTCTAAAACTTGTTTGGTGGAATAAGAAGGATGCCAAATAAAAATGAATTAATTAAGCTCTAAGCTGTTCCTTTGGTTAGATAAATTGTACATTTTGTATTCTGTGTTTCATCAAAACTCAGCACAGCACAATATGATATGTTCTTAAGATTACTATTAAATATAATAAATCATTTATTGTTCCGTCCTTTTTAATTCGCCACAGATTTGTCTTCCTACACCTGTTTGACCTTCTTGATGAAAAGAGGATAATCCATATCGTCATCTTCATCAGTCTATGAAAATAACCTGTCACATATTTATTGAGTGATTAAGTTAGTATGAATAGTGTGAAAACAGGCATTCACAAGATGAACTCACCGAATCCTCAACCTCGTCCGAGCTGCTGGACAAATCAATAGGTTCTTGCTTTACAGCCACCGTCGGGGGGATTACTGGAATGTCTGGAATTCGGCTTTGCACCGTCTCCACTACCTCCACTTCCCTTCGAGGGACTGGGACTTTCTGACGACTTGCTTGGTAAGGCGTTCGTCGTTTTGGTATACCTGCAAGTGCAAGTTGAGCCTGCAATTGTAGTTACAAAAAACATTAGCATATCTGAACACTTACAATCAATTATAATTAATGATGGAGTACCATTCTACGCCTTTTCATTAAGATCATCTGATTTATCATGGCGGCCTTGGCATTAGCAATGGAACGCGCTGCAACGGGTTCATTTTGACGATGATTTCCATCCGTGATTCCTCTCTGCTTCTGCGTTCCATTTGGCTGCGAAGCTTCAGCAGCAGCTCCTTGATTGACAGAGGATGTTCCAGCAGCTCCTTGATTGACAGAGGATGTTCCAGCAGCTCCTTGATTGACAGAGGATGTTCCAGCAGCTCCTTGATTGCCAGAGGATGTTCCAGCAGCTCCTTGATTGACAGAGGATGTTCCAGCAACACCTTGATTGACAGAGGCTGGTCCAATAGCTCCATGATTGACAGAGTATGTTCCTTGATTGACAGAGGATGTTCCAATAGCTCCATGATTGACAGAGCATGTTCCAGCAACACCTTGATTGACAGAGGATTGTCCACCAGGTCCTCGCCCTCCAACCGCCACCGTATTGGGTACAAACGGTCCTGACACCCTACACCGTTGTGGTTTTTGCTGCTGCTGAGCCATAATTATGTTCAACTGCTGCTGCTGAAAATGCATTTGAGCAGTACAAAATTCATGCTGACGAGTAACCACCTCCTTCATAAAAGTCAGCCACTGCTGGTTTTGTTGAGCGAACAACCCCATCGTCTGACTGATAATGTCGTTGTTAACATCAGGACCAGACATTGGATTACTGTTGGAAACAACAGGATCCGGAATACCCAGATACCTTTCCAACTGTTCTCTGTTGATTGGATTTAGAAAACCGGCAACCGGAGCTTCATTCCGAACCGGGGACCGCTGGGGCACTTGATTCCCACGTTTTCGAACAAAAACAAAAGAAACAAGGACCAAGGAATAATTATAATGATGATATGGCTTGACTATGAACTGATAATCACAACGTTAACAAATGTTCACATTTACAATATTAAATTAAAATACTCACCACTATTATTATTTCTACCCGTTCCTCCACCTTTACAGGACTTTCCAGATCCTGGCGTCCCTCGTTCCATCTTGCTTCAATTCCCCTCCCAATTTACAGAACTACTCCAAAAATTGAAACAAATTAAAAAACTCCAACGCAAATTGAATTCAAGGAAGTGTCTAGTCACCATCCATACGTGCAGGCAGAAGCTGTGGAATGTGATGACTCACAACTTGCGTAACATAAACTGTATAGCACAGCGTTGAGAAGACCAGCTATAAGCAAGATTGATGATAGAGCAGGAGCAGGAGCTTACATACTGCATGCATGAATGAGGTGATACAGGAGGTTGCTGACTGAGCCAAGTTAGTTGGTCCCCTGTGATATCCGATCTAGCAAACTGTATACTATTTGCACTATATGATTTATGAACTACTATATCTACAATGTATCTAGTAACAGACTGAATGCATGCCATACTACAAAATACTCAAAGCCAATCACGTGCGTAGTCAAATCCAAGAACAAATTACAAACCTTTATAAAAACGTTAACAAACAAAATCAAGGTTAAAGTTTCAAAATCTGTCTGTTATAACCTATGAAATGCTTCCAAATATCCACAGATATAGGAATCGAATTCAACTCGTACTTTTTCTTTCCATGCTTCTATTTCCAATGCATGCAAATTTGACAAAAACTTTCTCACACGCGTGCATTTTTATGCCTAAATGGGTATTGCACTCGTTCTGGGCCAGTCTCTCTCTCTATAAAAGTATTTGTAGAGATCAGATCAGATTTATGAGATTGCAAACTTGAGAGTGTGCTGAGCTGTGTACAATATTTTGTACACAAAACAGCGGCGAGGCGAGGTAGGTAGTATAAACAAAAGCAGCTCTTCTCAAGCGTGTTTTGAACTTTGCTGAGATTTCCGAACGAATTTTAGTTTTATCTGACAATCAGGAGCCAGTCATGTCAGCCTCCCCTGGTGACATCCTTATCGATTCCGAGGACCAATTTATTATTGGAAATAAGTACAAGCTAGTGCGGAAGATAGGAACTGGCTCATTCGGAGAAGTTTATCTGGGAGTGAATATTTCCAATCCGAGTGAGCAAGTGGCTATCAAGCTCGAGAGCGTGAGTGCCCCCAATCAGATCCTCCAGTGGGAGTGCCAGGTCTATTTAATTTTACAAGGGTCTCGAGCCGTTCCTCAGTTTAAGGGCTTCAAGCAGGATCGAGAGAGGGGCTACAATGTCTTGGTCATGGAGCTGATGGGTCCTTCTTTGGCTCAACTGTTTGAACTATGTTCCAGGCGGTTCTCGGTGAAGACCGTTTTGATGTTGGCGGATCAGATGTTAGAGCTAGTGTCCTTCCTTCATTGTATGAATCATATACATCGGGATATCAAACCGGAAAATTTCCTGATGGGAAGGGGCTCCAAAAGCCATAAGGTAAAGCTTTTTTTTTTATCTGAACCTCTTTGATTGAAGATTCTAATATTTTGATTGAAAACCTATTTGAATATTGTTTTTATAGGTATACATGGTTGACTTCGGACTAGCCAAGCAGTACCGTGACCCTCGCACCCTGAAGCACATCCCTATCCTCAGCTACAAGCAGAAAATGGTGGGAACATCCCGCTATGTTTCCATCAACGTCCATAATGGGACGGAGGCAAGCAGAAGAGATGATTTGGAGTCGCTAGCATATGTCTTTATCTACTTCCTCCGGGGTAATCTTCCTTGGATGAATGTCACAGGCGCGACTAAGAAACAGAAGTATGATAAGATTAAAGAAGCCAAGTTATCCATCTCCGTTGAGAAGTTGTGCAAAGGAATTCCAAGGGGCTTTGGTCATTTTCTGAGCACCTGCCGAGATTTAAAGTTTGATGAGATTCCGGACTATGATGCGATGCGCAACAAGTTTCAGAAAATGTTTAAAAGGATGGGCTACCAGCAGGACAACGTGTATGACTGGATGTTGCTGAAGGAGCTGGGAGATTCTCAAGTTTTAAATTAGTCGACTTTTTACAGCTTTAAAATGACAATGTAGCTTTAGTACTGTTTTATACTGTAATCATTAAGTAATTGAAGTGTTGCTGCATGAAGGTTTTTGCCTGTTGTATTGTTTACAACTGTAGTATTCTGTGGACAGACTAGTTTGATGATAAGTAATTATATATTTATACTGAATTTACACTTGACAATCGAAGATGATTTGATTTGGAATGATTTAAATTTGAATGACTATTTAAACATAAATACCCGTAATGATTACAATTGATTTTGAAGCCACGCCATGTATTCATTCTTGTAGTATAAGCTTTGCATTTGTAAGTTCGATGCCTTTTGTAATCCTTGTGGAACCTGTGATAAAAGTATGCAATAAATGCATAGCGGATCTTATGCACGTCATCCTAATTACTACTTCCCCCGCTATTGCAAAGATAAGATTTCTACAAATTGTGACTCAATATAGCCCCGTCAAATAATAATTCTCAATTGTACTCCATATAAATATATGAAATGAAGTCGCAACTCAAAAGCACGTCCTGTTTGTATAAGTTACTCCAAAACCTCATTACCGCAAGAAGATGATCTATTTTATCTTATCTTGCACTACACTCAGCCACAACCATACACCAAAGATGGAATGCAGTTTGCGTGTTTCTCGTTTTCTTTTATCAACATTCTGAGGGCATTTACATGTATGGAAAGTAAATGGGTTGCAAATTACGTAGAAATCGATTCTAGTTGTGGTGATGATGTTGCGGTTTTCCTTTGCAGTTTGCAACCTTCATAATTAAGTGGAAATGAAATCAGACCACAGCTCTGTTCCATTTTTTGTTGTGACTGCCAGTGACAAAAAGTTGTTGTGAACTGAAGCAGCAAGTGAACTCTCCTTGCAAAATGGGTGAAACACTTTTCACTCCAGTGCTTACCTTGATCATTGCCGTTTTCGGCTTGTTCGGAAATTTCCTCTGCATGGTCGTCCTTTTGAACAAGAGATTGGGAAATTCCTCGTATATCTACCTCTTGCAGGGACTAACTTTTTCAGACATCCTTCTCCTCATGATCAGCATCTTGCGCACGGTTGGGAATCTTGATACTTCTTTTACATTTCTGACAGACCCTCATCTTCAAACTGTCTTGTTCTTTTGGGATTGGATTTGTGAGTAAAATTTAAAACTCGTTCCCTTCCCATTTCTAAACACAGTTAAAAATCAACATATTTTGGCATATTTTCCTTTTAGGTACATCTGGATGCAAGTTTTTCACAGTGGCCATTGCTTTGGAGCGTTTTTTCGTCATTAACTTTCCTCTTCTCGCTCACAGAGTGGTGACCGTGAAACGAGCCAAGCTGTTCGCCTTCAGCGTGCTGATTTTTTCCGTGGCCTTATCATGTTTCAGTTATATTTATGCAAACTACATTAGTCAAAGCTCATTTGATGTTTTTGCGGCCGTTGTGCTCCACTTTACCCCATTTTTGGTTGTACTCGTACTGAACGTTTTTATCTTAATTGGGGTAAACAAAAATGGCTCTTTACATTTCCAAATTACGTTTTCTTTGTTGAGTACATTTTATTAATTATTGATACTTTAAAACTTTCTCCTGCAGATGCACAGATATAAAACTACCCGGAAATCCCTGAGAAAATCAGACGCTTCCAATTCCGAGGAGGAATCTATATCCCTGATGCTTCTCGCCGTGGTTTTCGTTTTTGGCTTTTGCTACTCGTTTGAATTTATCAGGAGAATCATGGTTTATGCAAGGCCACATTATATGTCTAAATGGAGTCATTATGATTATCCCATAAATCACTTGGCAGACATTTTCTATGTGCTCAACTCCTCCGTGAATTTTCTGATATATTGCATGTTTGGCTCAAAATTTAGGAGTGTCTTTTTGAAAATGTTTAAAGTACCTTGTGCGAAACCGGATGAAGAAATTTTAGGGGTTTCCGCAGCTTCGAGATCGAAAATTTAGACAATTTATTTAAATTTGTAACAAAGTTAACTAGTAAACTCCTCTTAATTACATAAAAATATTATTTTCCTTGAATACTTGAATATTTATTTGAACAAAAATAACATAAAATCTAATTACAATATTATTTATATGACATTCCAAAAACTTTGAAATAGAGCTTCCCATGCATTTTTTCATTTTTTACAAATTAAAAAAATTCTTTCACGTGAGAAAGTTCTAAATGATTCGTTTTAGATAGCTGGCAGACTTTTCTGACGAACAGGATAAATGTCTATTTGTTGATTGATGGAATATTCCAATGCGTTACCAAACTATAAATCTGCGGAATTAAGTACTTTATTATCAAGTTAACTTGAAATGGAGCCATTTTACATTAAAATCGTTTTAATTATCTGTAACTGAAAAATTTAAAGCTTTATTACTGATAACAACACAACGAAAATTCGATCAAAATATTTATTTGAATTTTCAGTCAAAGCGAAACCAATTAAACGGTATAATTTTTAAAAAATTTAAAAATACCTTCGGCATTCATTTTTTTAGCGTCAAAAGTGCCCTAATAGTTCCCCGAACTACAAATTTGAAAAACTTCAGTACACTCACTTTCCTAATGACATACATCTTCCCTTTCCCGATACTCAAGGGTTTGCATGATTTGATAAACCTTTTCATGTACTTTCTCTCCCTCGCGTTTCCCCAATCTTCCCTTTGTTTCATAGAAACTAGGGCCTTTTGAGTACAGCTAAAAATAATTGCACAAGCTTCTAAAATTAAGAACGTAGCAAGCATACTAACTCCCATCCAAAGAGTAAACATGATGATAAGCGGTGTACTCAATTCTTTGTGATGCTTTATCAGCAAAAAATTACAGTAAATTACCAAATAAGAAGCTATACCTTGCAAGGGTATAATAGTATTCGATGCTATCTCCACAATCAATATGATTAAAATTTGGACATGTCTGTAGAGCATGGGTAATTTTTTTGAGGATCTAAATTCAGGGGTTGCCTTTTGGAAATGAAGTGGGTAACCTTTCGCATTTCTTTGGCAAATGTATTCCCTCAAAATGAAAATGAAATGTGGTGCCATCCCAAATATCAAATCAGCCAGAACCATCAAACAGCTATATAGAAATAGAGTTTGCCATGTATATTGAATTCCGTTTAAGATGTACAATGCGTGTCCCAATGGGGTTTTGGATATTGAAGCAGGAATCAACGAGCTATAAAACATAGGTGAGCTTGGAGTCCTCCAAGCATGAAAACTTAGGAGCAAAGCCATCAAACTCAGGACAACTCCCATAACAAAAAGAAATGCATCAGATAGAACATTTACGAGAGATTTATCTGGGTCGTAACTGGGCATGTAGTTTTCTGGCACAAAATATATATAAATAAATTTATATCCCAAATTAATGTAAAACTAATTAACGGCTTGACTTACGATGAACTTGTTGACAAAAAGAGAGAAATTCGTTGACAAGTCTTGTCCCTTTTTCCGAGTAGCAAAGCGGAATCAGGAGAACTGCCCAACAGATTAATGCTCCGAAGCAGGCCGCATACATGTAGTAAAACGATCCGCTGTACTTTGAATCGGATTTGGTTCCATAAATTCGGACAGTAGTTCGAGTTAACATTACAGTTAGGTGAAGCGTAAAACGAATGACTGACACTATGTACTTGAGATAACTCTTTCTATCTACGCAAAGTTGCTTTCTAGAAGAGTCCCAGCGGACTGGACATGACCACAAAAATAAAGCACACTTTGTGTGATATTCGAGAAGCTTGAAGTAGCGTTTGCTTTGCATGATTCAATATTTTTGGAAAATGAGAGTAAATTCTATAAAATTCCAACAATATTTATAAGCTTTCGAAATGGGAAACTTGAATGTAAGAGTGCCGAAAGGCTATTGAAAAGCTTTGACGCGTTTGTTTAAAGCTGTTGGGAAGTTAAAATTATCTATAGATTTGTCGGGAAAAAGTTCATTTTTCGGCATTGAAGTCGACTAATTTGTGCAATTCAAAAGTAATTTTGCCAAAGAAGCAAATGGAGCAAAATAATTTTGCAATGTCAATTCTTACCTTACAGCTTGACAAAATTAGTACTTTCTGTTCGAAATAGAGTAGTTTAATGCTTTGCTAACTGAAACTAATAATTTGCGAATAATTTTTAGCTAATGGAAAGTGAAGTAAAAACATACTTTCATCAACATATACTTTTGTTAACTCCAAAATAAATCGTCTAGTGCGCCGAAATTAAAATGATGGTCCATAAATTTTCAACCATTTTTTATTTTTCATGTAATTGTAAACTTATGTAAACGTTTATTAATTCTGACTGGTAATAAAGTAGTTTAAATAATTATTGAAATGCCAGACGCATATAGTTACATATTCTCTATAATCTGGGAGCATCAAGTCTTAACTAGAGTAAGCTAAGGCTCCTTTTATATTCAAAACATTTGTGGAGCAGTTAAATTGTTTGGTGCCCCCGGATTACATGGGAGGTATTGAGGAAAATTGTTGCATTGGCAATACAGCTAATGTTAATGTGTATTACGGGGGGTCAGTAAACAACTGCTTTTCTCCACAGTTTTAAAGAATTTTTGAATACGAAAAAGCTTTCTAGCTTCATCTATGTACTTATTTATCTATGTCTATAATACTAATGACAAAATCCGAACTTTGCAGTAAAAATAATTGTCGGTAAGTCTTTCCTACAAACTTATTAACAACTTTTATTTTTGAAACTTTTAGACTTTACTATTCAGTGCCAAAAATTGAGTTTGATATTAATTGGATTTTTCAGTAGAAATATTTAATACATACATGTAAATGTAAAAGTTTCATCTAGCGAAATTTAATTTTCCAAAGCTCAAATTGAATAAATGTACGAAATCAGATATTTGGATAAAAAATGTAAGTATTTTAATATTGATAAATGCAATTACAGATGTTTTTCCGAATTACTAGAAAATTCTTCACCGATTTATTCCACAAGTTTAAAAAATGATAACCGGGTTAACTTATGTTAAAACTAAACAATATATAATGCTTTATTACTAGTTCAGCAAAACTCGCAATGATTCTATACAAGTTGTACCTCCAACGGTTTCTTCCACCTGGGATAACGCTGAACCCACCTGGCATTCATTCCCTGCTCAAAGTAATCATCCGACCTCAACCGCTCTCCGATAGCGATGTCACGAGACTCTTCGTAATCTTGGACAGCGACAATGGGTCTACGGCTCTCAATTGGTAGTTGCGCTCCAGGATAAAAACTCATAAGATTCGTAAAATCATAAAGATTCGAGGGATTTTCTGTAGTCGTTGTTTTACTTTCTTGTTTCTTCGATGAAGCTTCTTCGTCGTAATCCTCATTCCATGTCATATTTACAACCTCCCCCAGACCAGTTTCATTCTCTTCTTCATCAGCTTGGGGAGAAGCTTGATCCTCTTTCCTGTTCGTCTCCATCTCCACTTCCACCTGACTTTCGGGTGTTTGTACAGTGGTACTTAAAGCGACTGCTTCATCTTCCTCTTTGAAGCTAAGGTCTTTTGGAATGGCTGTGCTTATCTCCAAAACGCGGCGTACTGATCCTATTTTATTGTCAATGCCAAAGTTTTGAACTGGAGGAGTTAATCTCCTTAAAACACGGCGTGCTGACCCTTGGCCTGGACGGACTCTTTCATGACCATCATTGTTACGAATTCTACCAGAGTTTTGAGGTGGTGGGGTTATTCTTCGTAAAACACGGAGTGCTGATCCTTGACCTGGAGGGACACGCTTCTGTGACACCGTATCGTTGGTAGAAATCCTTGTGGTATTGATAAAGGAGACGTGCTTCTTCATCTCCTCAACTATCTTGGCCTTCTCCTCTGGAGATATAGTTTGGTCTTTGTCCTCATCGGGAAGAGCTGGGAAAGTATTTTCCGAGCCTTTTGTGAGTTCCTTCAGCTCTGCAAACTCAGAACTAGGTAGGAAGTCGGAGTCGGGTTCCAGCTTAATATTGTTTTTTCGAATAGCTAAAATAGAAATTAGTTTCAAACTATTGACGAATGAATTTGAAATGAATTGGGACAAAAGTATGTAAAACATGCATTTTACCATTATCACGCAAGGAGTTAGAAGACACTGGTTCACTATCATGGGGAAGAGCTGAGATGACATCAATTGCTTGGTTTTGAAATCCAGTTCCATTTCCGTCAGAGGAGAGGACTGCTGGCAGCAATTCAATGTAGAAAACGGCAACCCAGAGAAAAAGGCCAAGAATCAGCAACACCTTTTGTTGACATGATAGGGAATCCAAGATTCGAGCAAGGTAGCGCCCTGGACGCCAATGTACTGTGTTGGACATCTGAGCTGGAAATAATCTATATAAAGATACAAGGCAAATTTTTCTTGCTAAAAGTGATAAGGTAGTCAGGTTGGGCTAGAGGAAGCGTGTGGTTGGTTTTTTGTTTCTTCTGAAGCTAAAATCACAGTCACTGCATTTTTTAGAGCTAAATCCAAGGATAAATCGAAGCGACGCATTATGTATAACATAACACGAAAACCTATTTCACACGTTAGGACTCCATTGAATTGACATGATTTCAAGCAAAAGAAAACATTAAGGCAGGTTTACAGGTATATCGTTTTGATTCCAGGAATATTGAGCAATAAAATAAATTCAATGGAAATAAACATTAAAATGTAGCTTAGTTACACTATAACGTAGGGGCAACATGTATTTCCAATTATTTGTGTTATCATTTTTAGAAGCGGCTACAAATATGGAAATGTATATTAATTGTTTTATAGTCCCAACTTAATAGACAACTTTAATCTAAGCTATGCTATGACTAATGAATAACTATTTTGTTTGCGTGTATTTAAGTTGATTTATTCTCATAACGTAGAAAGAAAGTAAAGAAAATTAATGCATGTAAAAATACTTAAAACTACACATTTAGTCTATCTATCTATTGAAAACTCAGAAGGAAATCCAATGATAAAATGAATGGGTGTTTTAATCTGGCCAAGTTTAATATTGAGACGAAATGGTAATTGTAGACAAATTTAAAATTATTTGAACGAAGGTGTTTATATTCAGGGGTATTCTCCTTCATAACCAATTATTTTTATAAAATGCTTAATCGAAAGAGGAGTTAGTATCATAGTCATCGTCCACGTCAGCATTGTGAGCACTAGCTGCTTGTCTTTCCGCTTCCAGTCGGTGTCCCAACCATTCTGTAAAATTAAAAAATTAAAATATTAATAAAAATACTGAAGAATTCAAATAGGTAATTTCATATAGCTCTAGCAGTAGTTGCTTACGGGCAAAACCCTCCACACGTCCATCTGTCTCATTGTAAATAAAGTTATAGTTGTAGTTGTTGTAGTGAGAATCGCCACGAGGGAAAGTTCTTATTCCAGAACGGTCCCTTTTAATGATCTTGTACAGCATGAAAGAAAGTAGCCCAGTGATGACAAAAAGCAGGAGAATTTCGAGACCTGTAATTAATCGTTATTTAATAAAAACTTAATATATTTTTTAAGTTGAACCTCATACAAATCAACCCTTGAATAATGTTGATCAACAAAATTTTGTACCTTCAATCCAAAATGAATGAGAACTGTTTTCTTGACAAACCGAATGAGGAATTTCTGTGCACATCCTCGTTTCACCGTCATAATTATAATGCTCAGGACACTGGCACGTTCCCCCAATACATTGTAACATTGCTCCAGAATTGCAGGAAGGTCGTGTTCCGTTCTCGCACACTTGTCCAAATCCAAAATCACATTGTCCTTGCGAATTTTCAATCATGCCGTCTTGGCAGACGCACCTGAAGTATGGTTTATCATCCTCTCCATTTAATTCGCATGATGCGAAAGGTACACAGTGAAAATTTACCTTGGAGCTCGAATCCACTTCACAAGGACCTCCGATCAAACTGATGCAAGTTGTTCCGTTAAAAATCTGTTGTTCTGGATAAGGACATTGAGTTCCAGATACAGCCTTGACCTTTCTTTGGATGACTAAAACGCAGAGAAACACAGCAAAAAGTGACCAGTATCCTGTTAGTTTCATGTTGATGTAGATGTACAACTGATATAAAAAGAATATAGTCCCTAAAATTTAACTCCAGCAAAATATATGATAGATTCAAACTCAAAAATGATTTTCTTCGTTAGTTAACTTTTTTTAAAGTTTTTTTCATTTTTGACCAACATACAACTTGCAAACGAATCATTCCACGAAAGAGGAGAAGCAGATTTAGAATGTGACAGATTCTGCAGATGCAATCAGGGAATGGCTTAATGAGTGACTCACTTTCTTACAACTTAAAGGATGAAAGAGATCCTTCATAGAAATTACGTGCCTGACAAAGCTCAACTTTGTTTTGGAGTTAATGAAAGTGACAAAAAACGTTTTTTATACATATTTATGTCCTTATAGAGGCATTTAGGCGTATATTGGCATCTCAAAAACGCATATTAACTTTTACTGATCCACAAAAATATCAGGATTGCTTTGGGATGCCTACTGCAACATATATTCGGACTCGGACTAAACATAAACTCAAACTCACTCTCATTTTCTTAAAGTATTCACGTAGCATTGCCATTTGTCCCTTTTTACAGAGCATACATATGCAAAATAATATAATTACTATTGTAATACTTCGCAAGTTCATAAATGCACAATATCATGCTCAACAAAATCTTCAACTCATTTTATTTTTGTCTGGTGGATGATGACAAAATCTTTGCCATCCTGATTCCATATGAGCATGGTGTATTTGCAAAAGCTGAACAAGATAATGTAAGAATTCAGTTGAATAAATTGAAACCGGAAATACAGATATTATCCAATGAAGCTTATCAAGCATGATTCATAACTATTATGAACTATTGGTTTGTTTTTGAGTGATTCATATCAGGAAAACCTTGAATCATACATTAATATTTAAATGTTAAAAAGATTGTTGTGTCATTTGGAGCTATTGGTAATTTAAATGTAAAAATATAAGGATATATATTACATTGCACAATAAAATCATTGTCACCCCAAATTATTTTTTAAATGTATGTGATTTATGTTTTAAAAGCTGTAGATTTTTAAAATCTTTGAATTGGAAATTTAATCTAAAACCAAAATGTGAGTTTTATAATTTGTCCCCTTTGCATCTTGTTTATTAAACTTGACTTATTCGCGAGTATTGAGTAAAATTGAGTTTATTTCATGATGTCCATAAATTTATCTGAGCTTATTCTGTTTAAGGAAAATGAGGAAATACGATGGAACAGGATATAACTTATCAAGCGGGTTTGGCTTTATACTGGGTAAACTGATAATTCATGTGGCAAACCTTTCATTCACTGTAACATACGTTTCACTGAAAGTTTGAAAAAGGAGTGGAGTGATTTATCATGTTTCTACTGCAAATGAAGTAATGCAAATAAGCTTTTGATAAAGCATAGTAGGAAACTGTAACGAATTTACGTATACGATTATCATCATAAACATGCGATAAACATTGTTGATGTAAAATGACACAATCACTATAAATAGAAACATTACAGAAGCCAGTATAACTTCATGCCATTCTTATTCCTTAAAACATCCATGTGAAGTAGAAACAAACAGGGAAAAAACTCGTCTTAAAATGCGACTTTCCTTTGTATTGACTGTGATTATGATTATGCTATTATGCTATGTCTTTCATTTGTTGTGATGGAATTTTCTGTGACAACGTTAACTTTCCATTGGGTAAATTTTTGGACAAATGCTTTTACAATTCTTTTACTTTTACGCGGTGCCCCTAAGGTTTAATCAGAGACTTTTAGAGGATTGCGATCGTGTACAATTTTTTAATATGTAAAAATACATAACATATATCCCCAATGCGTATTATCAATGTAAACCTTTAGTAGCAAATCAAACAATTTCCGACATTATTATTTAGGCTGATAATATAAACCTCATAATGAGTATATAAGAATTATAAGAAGTTTTAATAAAATTAACAGGAAGCATTAATGCATAATTTTCTGTTGTTTTTTAAAAGTTCAACTTCAATTCTTTCCATGGGTTCCAGAAACACCAAGAGAACGGTGGAGCTACCAGCTACCCACACTTCTTAGGTGGAAGGCGATACTGCTGTTGGTAGACTTCTAGTTTCCAACATGACAGAAATATATTTTAAAAGTCCATCTGTATACGTACTTTGGAATTATTTCGATAATACGACTTGAGACCATTCGCTTTATTTTTTTGTAGTCATAAATTTTTTCAAATACTTTTTGTTTGTTTGTGATGTAATCCTATCATAAACTTTCACAAAATCCGAATAAAATATACATACTTTCATTCATAAAAAATATTTTATGTAATGCAATGTACATATTGATTTTAAGTAATCGTAAACAGTCTTGGCTTGTGTATGAGTATCATTGCAATATACTTAAACCAGACAGGTCAAAGGTCCGGCAACCAAACTAATATCAGTAACATTAACTTTTTAAACAAATATTATACATATTTTGCCACTTCTCTTCGTCTTGTAATGGTAAATTTAAAGTCATGATTTGGAAAGTCAATCATTCCCGCATCACAGTCCGGACTAAGGCAAAAATAGCTTTCATCGATTTCTACTTTATGCAAAGTTTCATTATGCCTGCTGATGAACGTAGTCAATGCATCAAATTCCTGCTTATTAACGATCATTCTATGCAACTTTATGGAATAAACCTTGGGAAAATGCCATTTTGTAAGTATCAGATTAACATAATTTTTACAGTCCTCCATTTCGGATAGATGAACGTGAGACACTGCATTGAAGGAAAGTTCTGTCGGCTCATTTCTAAAAGATTGAGAGCAAAAACTAGGTTTTCCAGCCACTCTCAATGCCCCGTCGCTTACTGAGGTTTTTAAGTAACTGGAATTAAAATAGTTACTTAAAAATTGATCTTTGTCTATCTGAGTCGTAAAGTGAATAATGTTTTCTCGGCTACTAATTTGTTCAATTGATTGCCAATCCATGGAAGAAATAACAAGTTCACTCTTTTCAGTTAACTCTTCAAAGCTAGGGATTTTCAAGTTTTTTGTTTGTTGAAAAATTCGGGCCCCGTTTTCTTCCCGAGAGGATTTCCTTGCTTCAGTTTTTATGACAAAAAGCACCAGAAGAACTACTACAGCTGTAGTTGCTAAGGTTGAGTAAACGTCCTTTAAACAAAATCTGTTACGGGGGTAAGTGAGAATTAGTAATGAAATTGTATTCTAAGCGACAATAAAACCCTAATGGTATCTTGACAATAAACTTCTCTGAAAATGCTTGAAAAACTAAAATCTAGTTGGCTTAACAAATCAAATGCAGTAAAATTGACCCAAAAAGATATGTTTGCTTAACTTACTTTCTTCCAATGATTTCTTGTATTTTGTGAACCAAAGAACATTTACGAGTCTCATTCTCCCCAGTAAAAGTCCTAATCAGTGTCAGCTCATTCTCATCAAAATTTCTATCTGACGATATTCTAAAGACAATAAAATTTAAAGAATAATATTTAAATTACAAAAGTGGAGTGATCTCTACTTCAACAAAGAAAGTTTTATCTTACAAAATTTTGGTGGAAACATTTTCTTCGCTTTTTCCTAATAAGTTTAAACTCTGGCTTCTGATATATTGTTCCTCACCATGGTATTCGTTAATTTCAGTGGTTGATATATCTGTAGGACTAACTACGTTCTGTACGTTCTTTAAATGCGTTTGAAAAGCCATGGTTTGTAGTCATGCAATTTATCGTATTCAGTTCAAAGACCTTTTTTTATTTCACAAAACAAGAAGTCATGTATAGTTATTTAAGCCAGATATTATTTGTCGAAACCCGAACGTTTGTTTTTGCTGCAGTCCAAGGCTATCAACGAGTAACCATGGCTATACAAGTTTAACTGAAAACTACATGTTCTAATGCAGTGAGGTTTTACAACAGAGAACAGATATAGATTAGAATGAACAGGAAAACTTGAATTGTATGATACACGACCAGATAATTATAATTTTATCTACAAATGCATTATACGTATTATAAAAATAAGTAAGGATGGATCATTCATGATATGATAATGCTAACAAACATCTGAATCAATTTTAAACGTAAATCATACAAAAAGATACAGGTAAATATTACGTCTGAGGGCAAAAATTTGCACATGAATAATGACATTTGACATTGCAAACCTACATATTTTTGACATTATTTGATTAATTAATTGATAGATATTTATTTATATACACGTCAGAAGCAGACAATTAGGAGCTGTAACAGGCAAGTTTCATGTGATTGATTTTATTTGATAATATTTTACTTTTGTTTTATAATATAGTTTTATAATATGCAACTTTTAGTTTTTTGAAACAAAAATTTTATAATCGAATCATTTTTTAACCAGCAAAGTTTAAAAATTGGTTGAGGTGTAACTGCTTATTGTAGCAAAATTAAAATTAAAACATTATGACGAAGTAAGTACTACAGTTCCAAACATCTTTTTTTTAAATTCACATACTACTGAATACATTAAAATATCAACTGCATTTCGATATTTGTTGGAAACCATGCATATACGAACATGAATATTTACTTGGTAGCAAAGCTTATGAAGCTTAAATATATGTGGCAACTTGGCAACCTGAAACTAAAATATTAATCCCTGCGCATAATGTTGGGATTCTGCAGCAAGCAACTAGTTTAAATGCAAGTTACTATTTCACGATAAATAAATTAGCTTGTCATATATAATTATTACTTCTGTTAGTTTCAAGAGGATCAAATCAGGAAAGGTGGTTATGACTGACAACAGGAAAAAACATACTTTCTGGAAAGAGGAAAATTGTTTATGCATAACATTGCAATCAATTTGCGTCTGATAAGCACTGGTACCAAAGACCAAAGCATGTATGAATATTTGTCAGACTTACTTACATTGATGCAATCTACAAAGATAAGCTATCTGAACCATATTTAACAACGTCGCACCGGATGAAACCACTCATAACTCAATACAGTCGTTCACACAATATAATACATACTATGAAGCTATGTGTATAATAAGCGCTTAATTAAAATGAATTTGAATACATAGAGCCCAAATGATTTTTAGAAATACTCGAAATAAACAAATTGGTGAGTTCTATAAAAATGAAACAAGATTTTAGCAATTGGAAATAAATTGGAAATGTTTTACAAAGCAACTAATTCTATTTTATAATGCATGACATGTTTTCTCTTGATGCTTTCACTTCAACCATTTATTGTCAACAGAACCTTTGCTGTTATTTTCGCTATAAATTTGAAAAAGTTGAAAATGCTCTTTTTCCTAATCATGTACGTTCTCCCATATTCAATACTCAAGGACCTGCATGACTTGACAAATTTTGCCATATACTTATTATCTTTCGTACACCCCCACTCCTTCCTGAACTTCATGGAATTGAGGGCACGGCGTGACAAGTTATGAAAGTTTGCAGCAGCATTTAAACAAAAGAATGCGGAAATCAAGCAAACAGCCAAAAAGAATCCAAAAATCAAGCACAAACTTCTATCCATCTCCCTCCACTTTCTTATCAAGGTACAAAGGCAATAAATTGACAATACTGCGGTTACCGATAGCAAAGGAATGATCATGTCCGACAAAATTTCCAGCAGCATGATGTTGAAAATTTGAGCCTGTCTGTAGAGCAGTGGCAGTTTTTTCGGAGTTCTTAAATCATTACTTGCCCTTTGATACCTGTGCGGTTTTTCTCCATGTCTTCGACAGATGAATTCTTTGAGAATCACACTGAAATGGGGAACAATCCCGATTAGAACGTCTGTCAGGACGAGAACGCAAGTCGTGACTACCTGAATAATCCACACGGTATATATCCCATGCCCAATATATACTCCAAAAGGAATTGGTGACAAAAACGATGTATAATAGGTCGGCCAGCGCGGATACCTCCATGCGTGAAGACTGACCAATATTCCGAGGAGAGGGTAAGCAAATCCCAAAATAAAGACGGCAAAATCGAGGGAATGGTTAGCATAACGAGCCATATACGTATCTAAAAGAGGGTATAATCCTTTAATGTATAGAATATAAATGGAATTATGAAATAATACAAATACTTACATCGAACATGACGACATAAGCTGATGAATTCGTTAACAAATGTCACCATTTCACTCCCTTTTCGAATCACCGTGAGAAGGATCAAGCAGCTGAGTACTCTTACAATAGAAAGGCAACATAGAAAATATAATGAGGTTTTCATTTCACCTTTCAATCCAGCGACTAGTCTAAACGACTGAGCTGCAAAGAAAAACATTTGAAGTGTGTAAATGGTTGAAGTAACACAGAAATTTCTGTAGTTTCTCTTCAGTAGAGTTAGTTTTTGATGGGATCTGTTCCATTGAAATGGGCAGGATCCGATGGTAGCTGCCCACTTTGTGTGGAGGAAAAAAAGCTTAAAATAACGTTCACTTTGCATTGTAAAATCGGAATTTTTTTGGGATGGTATGAGTTAGTTGGTAAGGTTTGTTTGGGACTGCCTGGAGTTGGAAATGCTACGGCCAAAAATAATATTATGCTTAATATACTTGAGTTTAGAATTTTATATCTAAATTGCATCGTTTCGGAGTTACATACTTTTATAATATAAATTTCATGGGCTACACGTGAATTTAACCAATATAATGTTTTTATTAAGTGGTTTCATGTAAAAATGTAATGCAATCTGATAAAAGAATTTTTTGGACATGTACAAATATACAAAACAATTTTATCCTATGTCTGTATTGATTAAAATGTGTTTTGAAATTCAAAATAAAAATATCGAGGGCTTCATGTTTCAAAATAATGGAGTCTGGAAATGTTATTCAGTAGGCGTGTACAATTAAACGAAACCAATTCATTTTATTTCAGATTTTATTAGAATTGTGTTTTTGACTTTTTTACTAACTTTGGACATACATTTAATCAAATCGATACCTAAAAATGATGAAAAACACAGAATTCCAATCGCAGCTTAACTGTCAATAACTGTTTTCAAGTATAGCTATAATTCTAAAATGGTAAGCTGTAAGCTCTTAAAAATTAATCTTGTAAAGCTGAAATTAAAAAGTTGAGAATTTGAAGTTAAGACACGAAGCTGTGAGACAAAGAAGATAAACAATTTTTTTATTTGAGCTTGGGTTTCATATGTCAAACTTGTAGGAGAGATGAACGGAATTTATTGTGTACCTTCAGGTACATATTACAAAGGCTCGCTATGTCGACTGTCTGTCGTGTGTCCGGGGGCAACTTGTGTGATGTCTTTTAAACCGTTTGAAATCAAGTTAGAAATCATCTATAACATGTTATCTGGGGTCACGGAAACAAGGCCAAATCAAAAGTTCAACCAATTCTATAGGCGTCACATATAGTTCCTGATATGTCAGTCGAAAGCTACTGCAATGCTGATTATTACAAATTCAAATTAGAAAATCCGAATAGGATCAAAGGCCACAACTAATGTTTTAAATGACCAACATATGCAAATCAGAACTTTTGAACAGTGTCGAAGGTGTAGGTCGAGCATTTTCAAATGACACACTTGGGATGTGATATATCTACTATAAAGTAGATTGCGATTATGACACCCAAGTAAAAAATTACGAAATATAAAAAGTCCAAATCTCGATTTGTCGGATATATTTGAAGTTGAAATAGTGATACCTGAAAATTTATTATCTAGAGTTTGGTAAAAACGTATAAAAAGAAAATGAGTGAACTACATAATTTTTTTGGCATTTTTGTAACACATTTTTAGCCCATATCGAACATAAAAATTTAACAAAAATTCGGTTTCGCCTAGTCGAATTTTTTTTCATTTATACAAATATTAAACTTTTAGCATCGAAAGAGCTTTAGCAGAATTCGTAAAATCAACACAAACTTGCAAAAATTGAGAATGCTTATTTACCTATCTAACAACATACATCTTCTGATGGCCTATACTTAAGGGTTTACATGAGATGACAAACTTTCTCATGTAAATTGTCTGTCAAGCTACTGCAAACCTCCCGCTGTAGTCATCATGCACTCTGCGTCAAACTGTAGCAATTCGTAAAAACGCTTAAGGTAGTATTCTGACATAAGGTTAATGTTGCCGTTAAAAATAAAGGTAATCATGGGGAACGGGTAATGTGAGTCGCTTTACCAAAATAGGAAATCTCAGTGGCCCACTTTTACCACATTTTTTAGATGAATAAGTTACAATTATCGAAGCTGTTCCTGTTCCATAGCCCAACTAAACAATCCACTTTCCAATAAAACAAACGATAGCCCTATGAGTTTTTTAGTTCTCTCTAAACACCTCAGCAAAAAATTGCTATTTCCAGCAATGTAAAGTAAAGTAACGTTAACAAAACTCACCAGCTCAGCATAGAGTGCACTAAATGAAATGATGGAAAATTTTCTTGTTTCATGTACCTTGACGTTTGACCTTGCGATTCATTAACAAAAAAATGCTCCGTTGAAATATCTTATATCAAAGCAAGCAAAAAAACTCCGTGTGACTAGCGTTCGGTTTATGACATAATTGTACCATGAAATATTAATACCAGAAGGTTTATTAGAAAATTTAACAGACGAAATCTAAATGTACACACTTGTTATAAAATGAAAAAGACCGATCCAGGTTTTACAAACATTTTTGTATTTGCGAATAGAAACTTATTCGATTCGAAATGGTGATGTTGCAGCATTGAAAACCAATGTTCAATAATTATTATTATAAGGATTCCTTATGATACGACTTTACTGATAAAGGGTTAATTTTAATTCCGTTGGGATTGGACGAGTTATCAATCCTTGCGCTGTGATTCATTATGTGATTGTTTGAATAAAGCCGGGAAAATTAAAATCAATCATGTTAGGTTATATTATGCAAGAATTTAATTCATTTTTCGAATTATTTAAAATCGTATAGCTTTACAGTTTTATTTCACTGATTTCCATGAGTGTCTAACAATAATGCCCACGTGACCAAACCGACAGCTGAAAAGCAAATTCTCTTTACCCCAAAACCATTTTAGGACTTTCTCGCCTCCTTATAATAATAAGTTGGAAATCGTGACTTGGAAAATCAATCATTCCCACATCACAATCAGGGCTTGGACAAATGTAGCATTCATCAATTTCAACCTTTCGCAATGTTTGATTATGTCGGTCAATAAAGCTTATCAAGCCCAAAAATTCCTGTTTTCGGACCAACATCTTTTGCAATTTTATTTGACGAACGCTTGGAAAATGCCATTTTGTAAGTATCAGCTCTGTGTAATAGTGACAATCTTCCATTTCTGAAAGGTGTACCTGGGTAACATTTAGAAAACGAAGATGTTTCGGAGCATTAAGATTTTGATTAGAAAAAGGGTAGCAGAAGCTTGGTCTCCCAGAAATACGCAATGCACCGTCGTGAATCAAACCCTTGGGGTGAACCTGGTTTTCAGTCCCAACAGTAAAATGAATGACTTGTTGCTTGGATCCCAAGTTTTCTACGAAATTCCAATCTTCGATTAAAGTTCCCTTAGCTGATGTATCATTCTCACAAGAAAGAAAGGTCTCAACTTTGTAGAATTTTTTCACTTCTTTTAATGAATGACTTGCTCGAGTCGTTACGAAACAAAGTAGCAGTAAAGTAACAACTACAACTGTGGCTGCTGCTGAGTAAACGTTGATGACAGAAATTCTGATTGGTAAAAATAAAAGTTAAATTTGACTCATATTTTACTAAATAGCTAGCATTGATATTGTTACCTTTGTGCGCAAACTTTGGATAATTTTTTGAAACGTAAAGCTGTGTCAGGCTCTCCATTTCTTTTTGGAGCGTCAAAGTCTTTCTTTATATTAGACGCTTCATGTGGCAGTCTGAGAAATGAATAAACCGAAAAAGTCATTTAATCGAGTTAATAAAATGTAAATGTTTATCAAATTTTATTCCGTTTATACAAATCGCTTACAAAACAACAATGGATGCCTCCTTTGTTGGATTTTCAAAGTATTCATTGAACTTTCCTTCCACGTGACTAATTAAATTGGCCGCCGCGCAGTTTGATGAAATAGTGGAGTTTTCAGACTTACATTCTGAGAAAAAGTCTGACATATTACACTGTAGGAATTACAGCTTACTTCAAATTGTATTTAAATTTTAAAACTGAACAAGAAAACTTGTTTCGTAAAACGGAGAAATTTACCTAAATTCTTAACTATATGAGCATTACAATGGTGCGTACAAAATCATGTTACAAATCCAGGGTTTGACTGACTGTCTGAATTGTTGGTATTGCTACATAATATATATATTTGTATGAACTGTGCCATGTTCCATATTTGCAATGAATATCACTTCACGGGATGTTTGTTCACATCATTTTGGGACAGATAAGAGAGTAGTTTGTTGGATATTTGATCATACAAAATGATGCCATAGAGTTAGCCGTGTATATTTATATAAAAAACCAAGTAACGGACTCAAGAGTCCTACGTTAGGGTACAACTTGGGAATTTTTATTTCGATAAATTTTTGTATTGTATAAGATTCTTGTTAAAATTAATTTTATGTTATATCTGTTATCATTCATAAAATTATTCGAAATTCAATTTCAATTTTTGAACATCTCTTGAAAATTACACTGACGAAAGCTTGAGAAATAAAAGTTATTAAACCGAAATTATGTCCAAGTACAGATGTTTATTTTCCTCGAAACCCAAAGTTATGAAACTTGATTGGGTTCTTTTTTCATTGAAATCCATTCTAATAATGACCCACTTTGGACAGATAAGCTTGATATTTGTATGCTTAATGAGTCATTTCCTTTCTGTGATTCATATATAAGACGAATAATGTATGCATATTTTTTATAGAATTTTAAGGTGCTAAAAACTTATAGCGTAAAAAGAATCATAATGTTTTGTACAGAAACTATAATATCATACATTGTGATTTGGGGTTTGTGGTAGCGAACTCTTTTAAACTTCGAATGCACCATGACTCAATTGACTTGCCATTAACCCCCTTCATAAGAGTATATATTTCATATAAAGTTTCCCATTAAAATACAGACTAATCCACCTTCTAGCAATCGTCCTTCCATACAGTTTACCATTTCAGCGTTAAAAGAGCCCGGCTCGTTCCTCGGACAATAAACTTGAAAAAGTTGAGAATGCTCACTTTTCTAATAACAAACACCTTCCCAAAGCCAATACTCAGAGGCTTCCATGACTTGGCAAATCTAACCATTTGTTGCTTTTCTCTAGCATATCCCCAATCTTGTCTACGGGTTATCGATGTTAATGATTTTTGACTCAATTTGTACAAGTTTGCGCAAATATCTAGTATAAGAAATAACCCAACGACGCAAATCACAACGGTAAATACTAAAATGATTCTAATCATGACATCCATCTTGTCCCAATACCTTATTAAGGAGTAATTACAATATATTATCAAGTATGACACAATTGTATGAAAGGGAAGGATTATGACAGATATTATGTCCAGCAATAATATTAGAAGGATTTGAACTTGTCTGAAAAGCACAGGTAACATTTTTTCACTCCGAAACTCAGCAGTTGCTTTCTGAAAACTAACCCTATTGGCAAAATTCGATGGGATCGAGGCGAAATCGCTTAACATTATCGATAAGTGTATCGAGGCGATTGCTATGAAATCGTAGCTAGCGCACTACTACTCGAAGGATAAAAGTCCCGGACATCCTTTCGATATTACTGCGATTTCAAGGAGACTACTCGAGACCATATAGATGCAAAGTCGCTCGAATTCGTTGCCTTTTAGTGCGTGATTTCATTGGTTTTTATTCACTGCGACTTCTTATTGAAATTATTGCGATATTAAAGCTTGAGTTCACCACGATTTCGAAATGAATTTAAACAGTGCAATAAGAAAAAGGTAAATTAAATAGTGGCTTTAATAACATTTTATTTACTACCATCAATATGGCAAACCCTTATACAAATACAAGACTCAGCAATGTTAAAATATAACTACACTATTTCCTACACTAACAATACATTTATTACGATATTTATAAAGAGGACTAAGTAAAACTTTAAGAGGGATTGCCTGGAGCATTGAGCTGACCGTCGAGACTTTTGCTGTCACTAGAATGAGAATTACAACCACTTTGATGAAGATTGAATTACTAACTTCAACGTAGAAAATATAAGTAAATTAATAATATAGTCACCTTCTTCGACGAACACGATCGTCAGCTCGTTTCAAACTTTTTGCAATCGCATCGTGCATAGATTTCATTGTTGCACTTCCTTTGGTTCTTGGGTTAACCAGAAGTCCATCTATTTAAGTAAACAGTTTTGCTTAAAATGTGTGAAATTATAGGGAATTAGTGAACTTAAAAATTATGTAATTGCTTGCATACCAAGCATGAGCTGCAAAATGCCAGAAAACTTCAAAATTCCTGGTTTTCCAGTCTTTCCCTTGCCTTTCAAATTAAATGCTTACTTCGTCAGTCATCAGCACAGATAACATTAGTCCAACGCATTCTTCAATGAATTTCCACCTGCCGTACATAACTTTGCTTTCTGTACAAAATAAAAATGTAATAATTAGTTTTGAGGATATGAGTCTTTAAAATTTGTGTTTTTGAAAGCAACGACTTAACTTTTTTCTAGTAGCCTTGTCGTTTGCAATAGATTCCTCCAGGGTTTCAAGTCCAGACGTTTGCTTAGATGGTAGTTCAAATGGAAAGGAGTGGTTGTCATTCATGTTTACGGCTGGGCTTCCCTGTTGTTCCAAAATTGATTGCTGCTGGCTCAGTGTTACTCGTATTTCCACAACTGTTTCAAACTCGGCCTTGAATTCTACACAATAAAGAACGCAGTTAGTAACGGAAATCAAAGAGCTTTTTATGAAATTGGCTCGAAAATATCTTACCTGTATCATCTACCACGATAGCCGTTGTAGAAATATTTTCCGGTTGTCCAGCTGTTATCTTGAATGGGTGTGTCGGAAATAAACACTATGTTTGTTGATGGTAAGCTGGGTAAAACGCCTTCAAACTTCCGGTATTGGTAATTTTTGACTATAATTAGGCCTGACTATAAAATTTTTGAACAGTTGCTCGTGAATTTAGTATAGTTGCAAGTTGCAACGTTTTGACAAATATAACGCCTGCGTGTTCTCTTGCAAAGTAAGTATTTTTCACGAGTTGCTTTTTTACCCATCTTGTGAAATGACTCAAAAGAGAGTGAGAATGTAAAGAACGGATAAGTTTTTCAGCATTGAACAACGGATGACTGCATTTCTATCTAGATCGTATCGACTTCATAGTGAAAACGGAGGGTAAATTGGTAAAATGACATTCAAAAGCATTTGGTGGAAGTCGTAACGACTTCAGTGAGAAATCTCGGCTATTATCGTACCGGTGTCGTAGCCACTGCGCTATGTTCGCCTGTATCAAAATCGTAACGATTTCACTAATGAAATAGTTCCGCCTTTTAGATAACGAATCCGTAGTATCCAGACATAACCGAATTCGCTACTACACTCGTTGTGAACTCGTCACGATGTTCGCTCTAATAGGAATTCGCTTCCATCGCTTCGAAATCGCTTTCCAATTTCAAAGCGAAATGCCACTAGGGTCCCAATCACTATTTAAGATAACCTAATGTAAGGGTGAAACACGTTTGTTCATTCTAGAAAAAGACCGTCACCTGTAAACAGTGACAAAAATGCGTTAATAAAGTCTAAATATAAACATTGCTCTACCAGCAAGTATATGGTTTGTAAACTGTTACAAATGATAATGCTTTACGTGGTAAATGCAGATACAGTCATATATCAAAGAATTGGTATCCTATGTTTTCAAATCTTGAGTAAGCCATAACTTGCAGAAACGTTGAAATAATTTTCCAGCTTTTGGTGTTAAATTATCTACATTTAATTGGCTTTCTTCCGACATACTCATCAACAGAAATTGGTTTGCTAGTTTTTAAAATATTTACAAAAACATACGATTTGGCAAGATTTTAGGTAGCCAAAAGTATAGGTACTTTTCAAAAATCTTCTGTAATCTTTGGTTTTATCCAAGATATTTACTAGTTTTATGTTTTGATACGTTAGAAAAGTGTTAAGTACCTATTTTGACCACATACAATGGGACCATTGTTGGAATTCTGAAGAATTGGGTGGTTCAAAGGAATGGCATATCAGCCACGGGGAAAGGTCTTAAAACTCAAGCCAATGCTGGAAATCAAATGTTTTTATGATCCATATTGTGTCAGGATGTATGGGAAGTCGTAATAAAACAGACTCCACGGATCGCTACACTCCGTTTAGTTGCAACTCCAAATAAGCTCCCAAATTTGTAAAATCGCACCAACTCTATAAGGGGCTGGGTACCAAATTTGACTATAACTTTCGTAATTGTTAAGGCAAAAACGTCAACGTGGGCTTGAAAGAAAGCCCGGAGTCTATTTAACACTATACATATACTATGAAGTTAGTACACACCGAATTGTGGTATTTCTGGACCACGCAACTACGAAACAGCTTCATAATTGTGAAGCTCGATTTAAGCATCCTTCTCTAACGCGCTGTAAGGTGAGTAAAATGATTTTCTAGTTGCTAATTTTTGTCCAAAACAATAGACACACTTCATTTACGCATATTTAATATGATATACACTACAGTAGTTTGTGTTACAGTTATGTATTCTATGCGTGGCAAAGGGGTGAACCCAAGACTCAATGTTACACAAACTGTTCAGAAGTTGCGTGTCCAGAAATACCACAATTCGGTGTGTACTAACTTCAGAGTATGTGTAAAATGTTAGGCAGACTCAGGGCTTATCAGGCTGAGGTGAGGTCAACAGCTTCAAAACCGCTGCTTGCCCTCGACAACACTCAACCAAGTTTAGTCCCTATGTTACGCAATCATAAACCCGAAAGTTCAGTAATCCCAGTCACGTTCAACTTACGTTCTGACTGGCTCAGAATATCCTGATTCACCCGCAGCAGCAACCCTTGACCAGAGACTTCAGCTAATTTGGTTCCGGTTTAGTAGTGAACCCTAACTGTGGAGAGATAGGTTTTCCACGGGAAAATATGTAGAACACAATTGCGATGCACGGAGTCAGAGCCCCTTTGCTGACCCGAGTTTTACACGTTATAACAATGCTCAGAATTGAAGCCAGCACACACACAAGCGTTTCACAGCTCAACAGTTATTTCATTGGTCAAACAACCACAAACTAATATATTCACGAAAAATATAAATATATCAAATTACTCTTGTCCAGATTCCTCTACCAGATACTCTGTATGCCACGAAGAGAGAGGGAATGAATCTAAAACAACTGACTGAACTGTTTGTTTGTCTGTTTGTTTTGGCTAGCTGTTCCAGCAAAACTCCCCACGTCATGTTATCCTACTCTTTCCTAGCTGGCATATGCCATCTCCCAGCGAGATGTGTGTACTACTCTTTGGCTTCTGCGCGAACCTTTAAGCCTGACCTTTTTTAGCCTTTGTCCAAAATCCCTGCTTTTCCTTACAGGTTTCTTTCAAGCCCATGTAGAGGTTTCTGCCTTACCAATTACGAAAGTTATAGTCAAATTTGGTACCCAGCCCCTTATAGAGTTGGTGCTGATTTTACTAATTTGGGAGCTTATTTGGAATTCCAACTAAACAGAGTGTAGTGAATCCATAGAATATGTTTAATTACGACTTAAACATCCTTCCTGACACATTATGGACCATAAAAACATTTGATTTCAATCATTGGCTTGAGTTTTAAGACCTTCCCCCGTGGCTAGATATGCCATTCCATTGAGCCAACATATTCTTTAGAATTCCAAAATGGTCCCATTGTATTGTGTCAAAATAGGTTCTTAACACTTTTCTAACGTATCAAAACATAAAACTAGTAAATCTTGGATAAAACCAAAGATTACAGGAGATTTTTGAAAAGTACCTATACTTTTGGCTAACTAAAATCTGCCAAATTGTATGTTTTTATGAATATTTAAAAAACTAGCAAACCATATCTGTTGATGAGTATGTCAGAAGAAAGCCAGTTAAATGTAGATTATTTTATAACCAAGAGCTGGAAAATTATGTCAACGTTTCTGGAAGTTATGCCTATTTCAAGATTTGAAAACATAGGATACCTATTTTTTTGGTATATGACTGTATGGTTACGTGATGACGTAAGGACTTGCAAGTAAAAATACATGTAGTATATGGAGAGTTAATATTTTGGGTTTCTGTTCGTCCAATACCAATATAAACACATTTATTACCAGATAAGCATTTGCCCGTAGACAACATACACATTCTTACTATTGTATTATATTATAACACACAAGAATGGTATTGAGATTATAATGCCAAAATTTAGCAATACACACCTCTGGGCACTGCTGCTGTTAAAAGGTTCGTGTGTTTTCAACAGTTCAATTTATACAGTTTCTGTCAGCAAATTTTCTCCCACAAATCATGAACAGAATGATAAATCAAACATCTTGATGTACATAAATGATAAAATTATTTTTAATTAGGTCAATAATATTACATTTATGTTTCCAATATTGCTTTAAATACACTAGCATTACGATTAAATGTTGCAATTCAGGTTTACATGTGTTAGTATTTCAATATGAAATGCTTAAAGAGAAAGATGTATTGAAAACTTTTGTTTTGCATCATACGGTCATTTCTTAAACAGAAGCCACATTCCAAACTAAGTACAAAATATCTTTTTGGGAGCGTCAAAGCTCTGGGATAGCAACCAAAGATACGGCATTAACCAAATTGAAAGGCCTCCATTTATGGCTTTCCTATCCTTTACACGTATGTGTACGACTCATGCAAATAAATTTGGTTAATATTTTCAGTCTTGTATTGCCATTTACCATCTTTGCATGGATCGTCCTTCTTGTCCTTTGTTCGGTAGAGAGCAATTTTAGTTATCTTACTTTTGGAATGAGGGTCCAGCTCCATCCTTATGTAACGATATGAGCCTCTTGACCCTCTCGATAAATTTATGTAGTTACTATTCTCTTTGCTTTGAATTGCAAGGTGAATCCCATTGGC